>CAJHQP010007708.1:0-30816 GCA_905132765.1 Moricandia arvensis
TTATTCAGGATTGGGGATGCTACAGAGTCCATATGTCATCTGATCGATACTCCCAAGGTATAGCCTGCACTTTTATTTTATGCAAAGAAATGAAATCAATAGACGGCGAGTGAGACTAGTATTTGCTAAGTTGTTGGTAGAATAAAGTTGTTGGTAGAATAAAGTTGGTTGCTATATTAGGATAGGATATATAAAGTTTCTCTGTTATTAACTTGATTGGATGTGGTTGCCAAGAAAGCATGGTGATAGTTATACTTAGACATTATGTGAGGTCTCCGCTTTTCAAAAACCTCTTTACAGGCTTTGTTAGCTTGAGGGCAAGAAAAGGTTATGTTTGGGGGGAGTGAATAGGGCCTGATATTTACCACTATTTTGCCATGATATCAGCCATATTTAGATTCTATTATATGTTTTTAGAGTATACTTTACAGTAATTTCAGGTTAAGGTACATTCTGGAGAACTTTGGTGATTCTGGAGCTTTTAGAGAAGCAAAACTGTGCAGATGCGTCAGATGTTTAGCTATGGATGGAGACCTTCCCATAGTGAGATTGAGCCTATCGTTCGATAGACGATAGATCTTTGAGTTAGATTTCCAATGCCACCGGTGTGAGGTCCATCTGACGGTTAGAGCTAAAGATATGGCTGATTTACTGAAGCGTAATCTGTCTGCTTCGTCGAGAGGAAGTTGTCGAGAAGATTAATGAGTGTCGATTGAAGGCACAGCCTTGGTGTCCAATCGACGGTGATCCCATAATAAAGGCTCAAATATTTTTATAGCCGACTTAATCCATAAGCCATCACAAATTAGCAAATACCTATGGACGACCTAAAACCCTGTTTATTTGTTTCTATGTCATTGTTTAGGCACCAAACTTTATTATATCTATTGTTCTAGGGTTAGGAGAGAAGGAGGAACTCCTTCAGATTCCTCCTGGAACTCCTTTGGTTCTTTATTTGATTTCTATTTTATATCTATATTATATCTATTATATCCATCTATGATTTTCTGTGACAAAGATCATGTCTGAGTAGAGCTCTTGTTAAGTTTAGGGTTTATTAATAATATTGATGGATCAGCCAAACTATAAAATTGCTAGGGTGATTATTAGATCTATCAATAGAATTGTGTTTATTGCTTGTGTTCTAGAGTAGCTAACTAGAACCCTGATCATAGGATAGTTAGGCGCAAGCGAGAGTATGGTCTACTTCCAGAATTAATCCTTTTGAGATAGCTTGCTAGAAACAAAGGAGAGTTGATTTAGTTAATTTAGTAAAAATATAAAATTAGGTCATAAGGCTTGACTCAAGAGACCATCAATCGACGCATGATCATTGTCATCGATCGATGTTCATACCGTGTCAACAAGCAACAACTGAGACATCGGACTTAGTCAATAGATTAGACTCACAGCGAGAGCTGGTCGTCATTTATATTAGATATTGAGTTCTATTATTAATACCCTTAGCTTCTATCATCTATAATCCACTTGCTTGAAATCCTAGATCTATCTATTTATTATAATTTTTACTTACTAATCAATCAATTATCTGTTATAGTTTATTTACTGCTTATTAATCTATTTTCCTAGCTTAATCACGACTGTATTGAGTTTATTGTGTGCCCCACACTCCATGTGGATTCGATCCCGAAAGACTTAACAGCTTAGAAGGTTATTTGCAGAGATTACTAGAGATACAAAGTGGATCATCATGCCTCTATATCACACTTGCTTAGAAAGTTTGGAGGATCCGAAGCTGATTTCCAACACTAATCCTGACATTATTTGCTTGCTTTGGGATTTTGTATACATTAGATCAGATTCCTTCTGCATGTCTCGAAAGTAAATTTTGTGTGCTTCTGATTCCCCTCTTTATCCCTTCAGATTAAAAACGAATCGAACGGTGGCTACAACCATTAAAGCTTGATTCATATGATCCTAGAAGGAGATAAAAAAGTCAAAAAAAAGTGAACAGAATCTGGTGGCAAAAACCATTAGGGCTTAATTCATGGAAACTTATCCAAATATCTCAGTCAATTAAAAAAATAAAATGATACCCTCAAAAGAAGTGAGACATTGACTGACAAGAAGCGAGAAGCGAGAGAGAGGAAAGGAAGCAGAGAAGACTACCAATGTTCAGATACTTGCAGAGGTAAGAGTCCATGTGTCCCTTGATCGATACTCCCAAGGTAAAGCCTACACTTTTATCTTATGCAAAGAATAAAATCAGTAGAGGGGCGAGTGAGACTAGTATTTGCTAAGTTGTTGGTAGAATGGATTTGGTATCTATACTTTTATTGACTTGATAGGATGTGGTTGCAATAAAGTAAGGTGGCAGTTATACTTAGACAATATGTGAGTCTTCGCTTTTCAAAACATCTTCGAGAGCTTATTTTCTTGAGGAAAAGCAAAATGTTAAGTCTGGGGGAGTTGATATAGCTTATTTATTACCAGTTATAGACTCTATTTAGGGTATGTTATGTGTGTCTAGGCTATGTTTTGAGGTCTTTACAGGTCCATGTACGTTTTGGAGATATATGGACATACTTAGAGCTTTTGTAGCATTTGGAGAGGAATAATCTGTAGCTGATCATTGGAGAAGAGTCGAAGTACGAGATTACCATCGATTGACGATACAACATTGGCGTCGACCGATATTACATGACCAAGATCGATCGATGTTGCACATCTGCCATCGATCGATGTCCAGTTCGCAGACAACCGACTTTCAAGCCATGTTAGAGACATAACACAAGATTACAAGATTACCCTTGGATGAGTTTTGACCTAGACTTTAGGGTTTTATTTATACTTTATGTCTTGCACCATGCTAAGGGTGCCATTTTTTAGTTAGAGTTAAGGGGGCAAAAGTTTGTGTGTATGTGCTAGCATTTGCTAGTGTATTTAAGTGTGCTTTTAAACCCCATTATTTTATCTATGCATTTCATTCAAATTATTATTCTTACTTTAATTATGACTGAGTAATTGTCAACTAGGTTTAGAGTTTAGCAATGGTACTGATGGATTAACCAAACAATAGAAATGTTAAGGTCATTATTAGATCTATTAATAGAATTGTGTTTATTGCTTGTATTCTAGAGTAGCTAACTAGAACCATGATAATAGGATAGTTAGGTGCAAGCGAGAGCATGGTCTACTACCGGAATCTATTCTATTGAGCTAGGTTGCTAGAAACAAACGAGAGTTGATTTAGTCAATCTAGTGAACTTATCGAACTATGTCGTAACACTTGACTAAAAAAACCATCGATCGACGCAGGACCATTGCCATCGATCAACGGTCATTCTGTGTCAACAAGCGAGAGCTGAGACATTGGACTTGGTCAATAAATTAGGCACGCATGCGAGAGCTGGTGTCATTTACATTAGATTTCGAGTTCCATGATTAAATACCTTTAACTTCTATCTACTATAATCTACTTTCCTAAAATCCTAGATCTAGCATATTTCCATATTTACAGTACTAGCATATTTACATTATTACATATTTCCATATTGCATTTATACCTTCTAATAAAGAATATTTCCTTGACCTGATTACTTGCTACCAATATATATAGTTACCTAGCTTAGCCTTTAGAAATAAGAAATTTATTGTGTGTCTTTGTTCTCTATGGATTTGATCCCTAAGTACTACACCTGATCTCTCTTGACAAGAGTATTACTGTATTGTGTGTTAGTATTAAAGGTTAATTTGACAGCTGTTTGATTAGGATATTATTACCCTATTGAAACATAAAAGTTCGCAGTCGGGTAATTAGCACTTGACATCAAACGTATGATCTCAGCAAAATGTTTCAGAAAACAGCATATCTTCTCGGTTCGTGTCCATTCCTCATCAGTAGGCGTCATTTTTATAACCTCTCTTATCAAATGTCTCAAACTTAACAAATGTTTTACGATACTTGAAGGCTCTTTCTAGCATATAGAAAGTCGAATTCCATCTTGTCTTCACATCCAGTATCAGACCCACATCTTCTTTTTACCGATGCAGTAACCACACAATTTTGGAACAATACTTCACGCGTTTCCGATGCTGTTACGTACTTAATACTCTTTCTTACTTTGTGCAAACAAAAATCTCCAATAACCTTCAAGCCATCTTGCACTATAAAGTTAAGTATGTGAGCTGCACATCTTACATGAAAATTTTCCTCCCACAACAAATCATCACTCAACATCAGCTGAGATTTGACAATATCTTGAATCGAGTCATTACTTGTTGAATTATCTAATGTGGTATGGAAACTATTTTCTTTCAATTCTCCACTCAGTCAGTGTTGCAAGGATCTGCACTGCAACACTCATACCTTAATGTGGTGGTGGTAGAGCAGAAAACATCAGGATTTTTCCGTTCAACCTTTAATTCCGATCAATGTAATGTGCTTTCACACATATGTATCCTGCATGTTCAAAGAAGTTCACAAATCAGACGTGAAAGAGACTCGTCTAGGAAGACTCGGTAAATCCCTCTTCATTGTCTCTCTCTCACTTTAATACAATCGTTATACATCTTCTCTCGCCGTGTTTTGACAAATGAACTTGACATCAACATTGAAATACTTCCATGTTTCCCTCAATTTTTCATACTCCACGTAAGAGTATAGTATATCATGTTGGACTATTGTCTTAGCAACAAGCTGCCTAAAAACAATATGATCATACTTGCGAGATACTTTCCCCTCAGCATTGAATTGTTTCTGATTTCCGGTATTCTTTGAATACTTCTTGCATCTCCCACGATGCCTTCTCAACCCATTTGTTCCATGCGAGTGGGAATGCCATGCATACTCATTGTTAAAATGATTGCATACGGCTTTCATCTCTCCACTGGCTTTATGAACCACCTAAAATTCAGCCCACACATCTGATCTTTGCCTATTCTCCTTATTATCTGAACCCTTTTCATCCTCATCCATCTCATTCTCAGCCGATTCATCATCAAAATCCGGTATCTCCTCTTGGATCTTCTTCTTCTTTTGCGGCTGACTATATGGACTTTTTATTTTGTGGCATGGGCTTTCTTATCCCTCCACAAATCACAGATTTCAATGGAACCAACTTCTTCGAACTACCCGCCTGTGAGGACGAGCAAATACCACCAACTATAGTGGATTGGAACATGGGTTTCCTTGAAGTTGTTCCAAAACTAGTTTTTCTCTGAGGCTTGCTTGTTTGGGCTGGTTGAGTGATTTCAACATAAGAATCATCTTTACCATCCTGTACATGAGCTTTCTTTTGCTTCCCTGCTTCTTTCCATCATTACCTTCATCATCTACCTGATCAGCGACATCAGCAGCTGCACCAAGTTTAGCTAAGATATTTTGAGTCTCCAAGTCACAAGTATCCATCGGCGACCAGTTAGTATCCATCTCCTGATCTCCTGGGTTGCCTCTTGATCCCAATGTCTCTCTCAAGTTTTTTTGGTTTGTTTCTTTCTTTTCTGCTCAAATCATGTCGGTATCTTTGTGTAATTATGTTCTGTGACCTAAGCTAAGTGGTAGAGTTTTCAAAATTTGTTAATTATTTTAATTCTAATGTGTTATAATAAATTTAGTTTTTCCAAAAAAATGCTTGAGGACAACGAACATAAGCAATACAATGACACAGACACACAGTGATTTATCATCTATGTTAAGCAAGGAGATTACTAACCTGAGGTTCTTAAAGCTGCTATATCGGAATGAAAAGGCTGGTAGCAACTGAAGAAGCTGGTTTGTATACTTGGGTTTTGCCTCCTTGTTCACCATCACTCCATCATATGGACACATAACACACACACAAAAAAGAAAAGAAAAAAAGACAAGTAAGAATTTCAGTTCAAGCATTGTAAACAACTAGAAAACAAGATTAGACACACAGAAGTAGACAGAACACGATTCTTGTCTTAACTTCGTAGGGATTTTGGCAGCATAGCATGTCAAAAGTCACCCTTCATCCTTAGAATGATTTTTCACCAGCTATGCGGCCAAATCTGTTGAATTAGTCAAGACAAGTTATAAAATTCAATCAAACACAAATTCATATAATATGTGTAAAACTAGTACATACAATAAATACAATGACAAAAACACGAGTCTTGTCTTAGCATCGCAGAGGGTCTTGTCGTATAGCTTATCAACAATCACCCTTTCATTCCTTAGAATGATTTTTCACAAGCTATGCTGCAAAGATCCACTGAACATGTCAACACAAGTCATACAATTCAATCAAAATCAAAATTAGCTAAACATCAAACATCAAAAAAACTTAACTATGAATAGAATAAATAGATTTGTGAGGGTCAAGACAAGTCGAATTTAGCTAAACATCATACATCATACATACACCAGCCATCACTGTCATTACTAGTCGCCTCCTTCTTCATTTTTCACCACACCATCAAGCCATCAACTCGAGACAGAACATATCCATGTATATATAAGACAAACAAAAACAAAAGATGTATCTGTGAGGAAATCAAAACTTCAATATCAGTTTATTCAGATTCTTGTAACACAACGAGTACACAACAAGGTACATGTATCAGTATCAGATAAGTAACTAAACTCATTCAATCAAGAGACATTTAATCACATGCATGTTAATCTACAAAACACAATGAATACAAAGCTAAGCAAAGAGACTGAGGTTGTTACCTCAGACTACATGCATGTCGATTTACACTGTTGTTACCTGAAAGCAAAGACACATTTAATCAAGCACATCACCATAGAGACTTTTAATAGCAAAGACACATTTAATAAAAGACATAACCATATAGGAGAAGAAAACGACCATGCATTCAGCAAAGGAGAATTTTCGGTGGTGGATCTAAGAAGAATAGAAGCTCTGAAGGTGGATGTAATTCGAATAGAAGCTCCATTGGTTGGTTGAAGAGAAACCACCTAAAAATGAAAATGGTGAGTTAGACTAGAGAATATAAATCGAAAACAATCACAAGAATCTTTCATTACCTCTTAGTCACGGCTGTGACATGCATGGAGAGAAGCAGAGTCTCGAACCACCATCGATGAAGATCCCATCGCCGGAGCTGGATCTTCTTCTTCGGTGAAAGAGAGTTCGCAAACTTCATCTGCTGGCTTGAAGAAGATCTTTCACCGGAGCTCCAAAACTTGTCGGTGAAGAGAGAGTGAGAGAAATTAACCTTTGGCCCACTCGCTTTCGTCTCGATACCGCATAGTCCCTACTCGCAAGGCCCACTTTTATGGGCCTAGGAAATACCAACTGAAAC
Source organism: Moricandia arvensis (assembly GCA_905132765.1). Taxonomy (NCBI): domain Eukaryota; kingdom Viridiplantae; phylum Streptophyta; class Magnoliopsida; order Brassicales; family Brassicaceae; genus Moricandia; species Moricandia arvensis. The sequence goes on from CAJHQP010007708.1 coordinate 7,255, forward strand.
CCTCCATGCAGCAGTTCTTTTCATGCCAGGCCCACAATCCATGTACTTAGTTGCCATCTCTAGTTGCAGGTGTTGATAAAAGTATTAATCTTCGTTTTGGTGTAAGCGTGTGTTAAAAGGGAGCAAACTCTTTGTATGAGAACACATGTTTTTTGAATAAAATAAATAAATATTATCATGTATACAATTAGAGATAAAGACCAAAATAGATATAAAAAAATTATCCCAAAAATAGCACTCAAAGAGAAAAATGACCAAAATAGTCTTTATTAAAGGATGTAAATATATATTTATACCTTTGGGTTAACTAATCTAAACTTAGGGTTTACAGTTATGGGTGGGAGTTTGGAGTTGAAGTTTAAAAATTAAAAAAAAATATTAAAATTTTCAAAATAAAAAAGTCTAGTTTGGTCATTTTTTTTCTCTCAATGTCTATTTTAGTGACAAAAACTTCAAAAATGGCTATTTGAGAGATTTGCCCATATAATTATTGGGAAACATTACAATCTTTGAGTTATGCTATGTGTCATCACTAGAATGATTCTTACAATCATTAGAAAAATAGATTGATCTCTAGACATATACTATATTTTTTATTAAATTAACCATAAATTTAATTATTATGGTTCTTCATTCTTTCATTAAATAGAATTTAAGAAATTACCTAATGTGGGTAATATATATATATATATATATATATATATATATATATATATATATTATGACAATTAATGATTTAGAATAATGAAAATTCGATAAAAATTGGTGTATCCTCTATTATTTTTGTTTAATTTTAAATTACTAAAATAAATTAAAAAATCACATTATTCATATAATAAAATGTTAGTCTTCCGTATATGTTAAATTTTGGATTTTTTAAAAAAACTATAAACTAATAAAACCATTAAAAGTTTACAAAGAAACTTTTTATGATTAATGGTTAACAAAATACAAGTGACTATAAAACCATTTGAGTAGAAAATCTCATTTAATAGATATTGAGGCTATATATATATATATATATATATATATATATATATATATATATATATAGTTAATAATGTTTGAACCATCTAAAATACATAAACAATTTAATTTTAAAAGTTTCATTGAACAAGTATTGAGAATTTAATATTTTAAATTTTAATTTTACATTGAATTTAAAAATGATTATAAATTACTAAAACAATTAAACATCCCGCAATAAAAATTATTTTATCCATCATCTAAAAGTTATGTTATTAAAAGATACAAATAATCACAAAACCACATGAGTAGGAAGCTTCATTTGATAATTAGTCAAATTAAATACATTATATATAGGGTTTTTTTGTAAATATGATTCAAAACTCAAATCAAACAAAAAAACTAACTCATAATATTTTTGAAACTTTTATTTGCCCTATTCACCCTAAAAGTTCAGATTATTTACGAAAAATACCATTATTATTTTTCCGAAAATTAAAATTTTACTCTATCATCATCATCTTCATCAAATATTTACAATATTGTCATGTCCATCAATACACTAACCACAATGAACAACCATTTTGAAGCTCTTCATGCACCTAAAATCGATTTACACTCCCTTGATCTCATTTCTTATGAATTGAAAACAACATCTCTTTCACTATCTCTCTATATTCATCCAAAAAAAAACCAAGATATTAATTCTAAAATTTGTATGGTTCATAGAGCCATTCAAACTTACGATTCTTGGTGAGCCGCTTTTGTTTGAGCTTCTATGTGCTTAGAGAAGACCTATGTGTGCTAAGGAAGTTATCTCATTTTTTTCCAGATATGTTCACCAAGAAGACTTCCGTGTAAGTCTTCTGGCAATACAAGACTTACATGGAAGTCTTCTGGTCAATGTAGAGGTTAGTTTGCAACTGAATTTTATATGTGTTTTAGAGACGACTTTTCTAGAAGTCTTCCACTTGTTTTTTTTAACAATTTTTTTTTTTAAAATACCAGAGAAGACCTTGGGTAAGTCGTCTAGGGTAAACAAGTTAGTTTTGCGTTTGATGAAATTGTGTCATAAATTTGACTAAATTGTGTCATAAAATTTGACTTTTCCTAGACGACTCACAAGTAAGTCTTCCAACAGAAAAAATAAAACTTAAATATTTAATTTTTACTAGACGACTTGTAAGTTGTTTCAGGTTACTTTTACAACTGAAAACTAGAATTTAAATATTTAATTTTAACTAGACGACCTACGTGTATGTATTATGGGAGACGACTTACACGGAAGTCTTCCAGAATTTTATTCCAAGATTCTGGTCAAACCTTGGATATCACAGAAGACTTCCATGTAAGTTGTCTGCCGGAAGACATACACGTCGGTCATCTAATTAAAATTAAATATTTAAGATTTATTTTTAATTTCAAAATAACCTGAAATGACTTACATATAAGGTGTCTAGTAAAAGTTAAATATTTACGTTTTCTTTTTTCTGCCGGAAGACTTACTTTTAAGTCGTCTAGGAAAAGTCAAATTTCTGACACAATTTTGTCAAATGCAAAACTAACTTGTTTATTCTAGACGACTTACCGTGCAGTCTTCTCTGGTATTTTTGAGATGTTATTTGAAAACAAAAGTAAGCTAATATTTACAAAGGAAGACTTCCAAAGAATTATGTTGTAGAGTAGACTTCTTTGGAAGTCTTCCTTTGTAAATTTTCAATTGCAAAAATGATCTAAATGAAGACTTCCTAAGAGTCTGTTGGAAGACTTTTGTGGAAGTCTGTCGGAAGACTTCCGTGGAATTCTTCTACGTCAATGTTTAATAAACTTTCATTTTTTTCTAAAAAATTCAAGACTTTTTAAAATTTTCTTGTTAATTCCTATATATTAGTCAATATTGGGGCTACTGAAGGAAATTTATAACTTAATTGGTGATATTTATGAGATTACAACATTCACGTTTATTAAATTTCTAGCTAATAAGAGAAGACTTCCTCAGAAGTCTTCTCGGTTGAAGTTTTTGAAGTTAATGTTCTATGTTTGCTAATGTGTTTTAGTTTGAGTTTTTGCATATGATGCGTCAATTACCTGTAGTGTATGAAGAATGGTTTATGAAAAATGACTCTTTGGAATTTTGTGGTTGATAATTTCAAAGGAGCGAGAATGTTCTTTATGAACTCATTTTTTTATGAACTTTCTGTGTTATGATTTTTTGTGATTTGGGAAATTGCAATTTAAACATTTTCACACCACAAAAAAATAGCAATTGCGTTATGAACAATCAACATAAGATTATCCAAAAAGCTAGTGGTAGTGCACTACCAAACTAGTTTTCTACGAAATGCTAGTTTGTAGGAGTATAGGTTACAAAAACTTCATCCTATCATGACCCTCTTACTGTAGCCTAAAACAGCATAGAAAAGCAGTCAAAAGCTTCAACTACAAGTACAAATTACACATCATACATAATCATTGCTCATACATTGTCAGGTTCTCATCATTTTCTTCGTTCTCTTTCTCAATTGAGCTAGGGGTCTCTTGAAATATATCCAATGCTATCTTCTCCCTGATAGCTCTGATGTTCTTATCATAAAAAAATTGGAGGAAATGACATGCCAAGAGCATGGCATTCAATGTACTTTAGAGTGTACATGCCACAATCACCAGCTCGACACTGAGGTACTTGAGTTGTCACTCTCTCATATGTGAATGGCTCCAATGTGTATTTGGCATGTTGTTCATCATAGGAAGCACATTTAACAAGCAATAAGGGATCATTGTGACAAAAGGCTCGATTACCTCAACGTGTTTTGTAGGTTTAATATATTTGACAATGCTGTCCCATATGACTATGTGTTTCTTAGGGATCGAAATCCATATAGCAATCCAATGATCGTTGTTGTAGTTCACTGGCGTATATATATCATCTACCTCCTGCCCCCAAACCTTCTTAGATTGGCAAAATGTTGGTACTAGGCCTACATATTAATCCCATGCCCCGCTAGGGAGCCTTCTTCCTAAACCGTTGTGATCGCCCTCTGAGCTCTTAAATTCCATGTACTTGTCCGTCTAAATACGCAAAAAAATCATGATCAAGAAAGCACATTTTATCACTCCTAAAATGTTGTTGATTCTTTTGGTACCGAAGCTTCAGTAAAATCGTAAAAGCATCCATATGTTGCATATAAAACGATACAAGTCAAACAGATTTAACAATTCTGGAAGAATTACCAGTAAGTCTTCTGGGAAGTCTTCTCTAGAAGACTTTACCGACGACTTTCATATAAGTCTTTTGTGAAGTCTTTTGGAGAATGTAAAGTGAAGTAGTGTATAGAAATTTACCGAGTCAATGAGCAATGATAAGAGGGTTCAGAGGATGTGATACCACAAACTTGTAAAACAAGGTGGTTTTTTGAGAGCAGGTATTCTATAATAACTGCAAACACAAGAAGTAGATCATCAATCATTTTTTTGTAGAATAATGCAAGCTTCTGTGGGAAATTAGCACTTACGAAACAAGTTTCAGCCAGTCAATGAGCACCTTCATGTTCTTCTTGTAAACGGGTGCAAAAGGATCATTGCCTAGGCCAACCTTAGTGTTTGGAATGATCACTTTGGTTGTGTTGTTTCCCTGAAAAGTAGATTTCTATGAGGCCAAAAGTTTCCTTTCTCGATCACTCTTTCCCCAAGCAAGTGCCATAACAGCATCTTTCTACTGTACATCTGAAATGGTGGGTACTCGTTTCTCCAATATATCAACGCTGAGGTCAACACTATGTTCAGGAGATTTCTCCTCGGTCACATTTGGTATCAGAAGACTCAGTTCTTTCGAAGAACTTGGTTCTGTGCACCCACTCAGTTCTTGTGTGCCGTTTTGTCCCACTTTCGCCCCATTCACACTTTCACTCTGGAATTTTGATGTACAAAATGAAGTCAAAATTTTTCATAATATCTAAATACAATATTAACCAAAGATCCAAGTAACACATGAAACAAAATCCATACATACGCAAAAATCCAAGCACACACAAGAAACAAAGCACACATGTTCTGACATACAAATGGTACATCCAAGCACAAATAAAGCACACATGTGAGTTGAAGATCATTAGATGTAGTCCCTTTTTTGGTGATTCCCACCTTCTTCTCCACAGCTTCCATCATATCCTCAAGAAGCTTGACCTCCCTAAGGCACATCCCAAACCCATCCCTCATGGCATCATCTAGGTCCTTTAAGCCTTGTTGAATCTGTTCTTTGGTGATCCCACCAACAGCCGTAGAAGCCTTTTTACGAGCCTCAATAGAAGCTTCTTTACGAGTTTTCTTCCGAGGTCTTCCCCTATCTTCCTTCACAACAGTCTATGTCTTCACTGCACTCTCTTCTTTCTTCACATAGATAACATGCGTCTTTGGATTGACCTACTGGTTAGTACTGGAGACTTCCCAGAAATCCATGGCCTACTTCCATTTAGGTTTCATATTAAACATGACTTTGATTATGTCTTCCTCAGTCGTATCCTCTACATCAAAGTCCCATTTTAGAAATATTTCACCAAAATCCTTTTAAACAAAGTTGATCACGCAAGTCTGCAGTAAATAAAAGATATCAACTTAAATATTTGACGGATTAACAAAGATGGAAGTCTTCCAGAAAAGACTCCAAATAAGACTTATATTTAAGTCTTATGAGATGTCTTCTGAGACTTCTCAGAAGACTTAACTATAAGTCGTCTACGAAGTCTATTCTGGAAGAATTATCAAAAGACTTAACTATAAGTCTTCTGCGAAGTCTTAGGGAGTGACGTTTAAATACCTATTTGTTGATAGCCTCTTTCAAACACATGTGTCCTTTTCCACCCTTGTAAGCCAGAAACGGTGGAGATGGTATGTTTGGTATGGGTTTCTAATTAGCAACCAATTCTGGCAGAGCATAGTAGACCCACACTTAGATAACTTCTATAAACCCATCAACAGTGTAAGTCTTTGTCAAATCCTTTCCCATCAGAGAGTCCATCAGCACCTTAAACACCACTCTCCCCAATGGATAATTCTCAAATTCTTCTAAATCCATCACTAGCCATGCAAGACTAGCCCGTGTCGCGGTTGAGTACTTTCTCCCCGAAATGAATCAAGTGAAGATGGCAAGGTATCCGAGATGCGATCATCCTGAGACTACTCTTCGTATCTCTCACATGGTGTTATTATCTTTTCAGAATTTGGATCAGCATGGACATCAACACCCATCATCTCCTAGAAAGAAGCCATCTCCTTTGTAACCTCACACCTTGGATATTCCAGGTCCTCGATGTAATCGCAGTTCAGACCAGTGAGATGTTCAAACTCTATCACTGAAAACCTCACCGGTTGTGGACCAACGAGACTATAGAGCTCATACTTCTTCTTAATGTTAAGCTGGAAACTGAGCATATAATGAACCAGCCTTGATGCCAACAAAAAATTCAGCTATTTGAACTTGATGAACACTCCCAACTTTGAGTCTTTCAGCTCCTCATATTCGTCATCATGTATAGTTGGCCTTACAACAGTAAACAACTTCGAGTCATCAGTATGATACAAAATGCTTTTAACTGGAATGAGCTCTTCCCCTAATGTATATATCCTCTGCGGGAGTTCTGGTAAATCCATTTTTCGGTCTGCAAAACAATCAAATAACTAACATCTCAAACACAAACCGAGAGTATTATTCTAAATTCCTATAATGGAAAAATTGCATGTAAGTTTTAGTGAGAAGACTTTTCAGAAGGCTTCCAGGAAGTCTTCTACGAAGTCTTACACTTTGGAAGACTTCTACGAAGTCTTACACTTTGGAAGACTTCTAGGAAGTCTTCTACAGAGTCTTCTACTCTAGAAGACTTCCAGGAAGTCTTCTGAGTAATCTTTCAGTAGAACACTACAAAAATCGTCACATTTGTAGGCTTAACACGATTCTCATATCTGTAAGGGTCGATTTTAGTAATGTTCTACTAGAAGACTTCCCCATGAAGTCTTCTGGGAAGTCTTCCAATAGAACATTACTAAAACCGATCTCTTACAAATCTTAAAATCATGTTAAGTCTGTAGATCTGAAGAGAAGACTTGAATAAATAGAAAAAAAAACTAAATAAATAGAAAAAGGGATTACTTACAGTCGGAGAAGTTATGGTCGCCAAACACACCAGCGGTTACAGATCTTCGAAAATCGACGGGAAATCATCAAGACTACAAGTTTAAGGGTTAACGGCTAAACGCCTTAAGTCATAAAATTGAACTCGACAACAAAGAGGAAGAACTTACCGGCGGTGGAGTTCAACGAAATGTGATTTAAGATCTGAAAAAAAAAGCGGATGGTTAGTTTAATCAACTAAATAGCCTTCGGCATGAAGGAGAAACGATATTCGTCATAAAATGAGATATTACCGGGCGGTGGGAAAGACGGAAAAGAGAGATTTAACGGAAAAAGAGATTTGATAGAAAAAAAAAATTCGCCTTCGAAATCGCCTCAGAGAGAAACAACGGTAGGGTTTTGTGCATTTCTACAAACAGTATATATATATATATATATATATGTCGGGTAAATTATCTGGTTTGGTTTAATGTACGTTGGTAAAATTTAAAGTTCGGTTTGGTATGGACGACTTTCCTAAGCCCTCTCATGTAAAACCAGGAGAAGATTTCTAGGAAGTCCTCCACCCTGTAAATACTACTCATCAGACGATTTTATGGAAGTCATTTAGACCCTAAATAAAGCCTAAAATTAATTAACTACCTAAACATTTCATTAAAATAAAATTCAACTTAAAAAGTGTTTAATATACACAAAACAAAACACATATAGGTAAAAGTATAATTTTTCAAACAAAATTTAAGCTTTCCAAAAACTAACACTAAGAATACAAACAGTACTACAACATATGTTACTAAACCTTAAACCAAAGAATACCATGACTTACTACATTCACTCATCTATGTTGAAAATAATTCAGTTTACTATATCTTAATTTTTATCATTTAAAAATGTGTAGAATTACATGATTTTAATTTTTCCCAAAAAAAACATTTTTTATAAATTATTTTAAGATCAATTATATGAGAAGACATCTAGGAAGACTCAGAAAAACTTCCGGGGTTATATTTGTAAAAATAAATTCTGGTTTTTTTGTTCATATGGGGCTAGGTGTAATTTCACAAGGCTTTGTTATACTTTTGCATTTGGTTGATGTTTAGGTATACTTTACATTTTAAATCAAGTTTTGAGTCATGTTTGAGTGTGTATATATATATATATATATATCATTTAAATTTAATAATATGCCTTACAAAATTGGTTGTTTGGATTTAGGAAAAATTATTGCCAGCTACCTGAACAATCGGTCACTACATCGCTGACCATGCAAACTAATTTAATGTATGACTAGCTACATAATGTACATGTTATACATGCGTACATCCCTGAACTATATGTTGTTATGTTATTAACATCACAGCCATAATTTAGTTACCCGGAATTGCCACGTGGACGTCGGACAACGTAACACCGTCACTTTGTCCATTTTTTCAACCCGACCCAACCCAAACTTAAAACATAACCAGACCCAACCCAAAATTAAAAAAAAACAACCGGGCCCAAACCAAAAACAAAGTGAAAAAAACACGACCTGACCCAATCTCCCTTCTTGTCGTAGAAGTGGAAAACCCAGATAAACAAGGGGTTAGATTTGAACTCAAAATCGTGAGAGAGCAACGAAGGTGGTGAATTTATAAGGGATTATTGACCAAAATCGTGAGAGAAGAGTGAATCGAGGCCGAAATCTCGTTAGAATGAGGTATTTGGTTCTTATTGTCGTTTCATTTTGTTTTTAGTTTTGTCGGGTTCTCCATGTGGTCTCACTTGTGTCGGGTTATGCATGTCGTCTTACGGTTGTCGGGTTGTTTTCGGGGTTGTGCAAGCTTGTATCTTCTTTTTTATTGTCCGGTTGTTGTCGATGTCTCACTATTTTCGGGTGTTGTAAGGATTTTTTATTGTCAAGTGGGTTATTGTCTAGATTGTTTATTGTTGATTTATGTGTGGTTAATTTTTTTTACTATTCTGCAGTAACGAGGATTTGGTTCAAGTCAATTTTGTCATGGTGGAGAATTCAAAAAAGAAGAAGGGGTCGTGACTTTTGCTGATGGAGATCTAGTTGTGTTCAATGTAGACTTAGCTTGTGTCTTCACACACTACAAGAAAACTCGTCCATTACTAGGACGGGTTTTCCTCGTTATTTCCTAGTAAATGGCCATTTACTAGGAAATAACGAGGAAACGCGTTTCCTCGAAACACGTTCATCGTAAAGTCTTTTTCCTCGTGGCCAAGCTGTTTGAGAGAAGGATCGTTATTGGGAAAATGTGGTTCAAGCTTCCTTTGGAAACTGTCGAAGATTGTAAGCCTTTGTGGGAAAAATTGGAGCTTAACAAGAAGAAATTGGAAACAGAAGCTCGATGGTATAAAGAAGTTGACATATAAACGTTGTTACTGAAGAGGTGAAAGGGTCAGGTTTACATGAATAAGAGATAGACTTACCTGGATAGGATAAAGAGACTATCATTGAAGAGTATCATGAAGAGGCAGAACGTGGTGATGTTGGGAGTGAGGATGAAAGTCAAGATGGTGAATATAGAGGTGAAGGGATGTCTGATGATGAAAGTATAGATTCTAAGGCAAGGCTATCTGAGAAATCAGAATCTGATGAAGATGTTTAGGGTTAACCAATCAGAAGAGAGTATTGTGAAGAGATGTTCTCTCAAATCTACATCTGTTTTGAATCTCTAAAGCGGTCATGGAAACAAAACTGCAGACTCATCATCGGTTTTGATGGTACTTTTTAAAAACATTCTGTTGAGGGGATGATTTGACAGAAGTTGGAAAGGATCTAAATAATCAGATATATCCTATAGCTTGGGAAGTGGTTTATGCTGAGAGAAATTATAACTGAGAATTGTTCACTCACAAGTTGAATATTAAGACATTTCTATTATATATGACATGCATAGAAGTTTGATCCATGGTGTTTCAAAAGAGTTGCCAAAGGCTGAGAATCGAGCCTGCGCTAGACACATCTACGCCAACCTGAAGAAATTGCATAAGTATGACACCTTGAAGCCATTATTTTGGAGAGTTGCAAGCAGTTACAATGAAGCTGATTTCAAGGGGAATCTTGCAACTTTCAGAGAATTTGATCTGCTGGAATGTGACGACCTATTGAAGAAAGATCACCGTATGTGGTGCATTGCATTTTTTAGGATTGGTTGCGGTTGTGCGGATACTCACAACAATCTGACGGAGTCTTCAGTAGGACTCTGAAAACTGCAAGGAAAAAGCCATTTGTGCAAATGTTGGAGTTCATAAGGAGAGATGCAATGCAAATAATAGTGAATAGGTATGGGATAGCTTGTAAGGAGACTGGAAGACACACAAAGAAAGCAAGAAAGGAGATGGAGAAGTTGTGTGAAGAAGCATAACATTTTTACTCAATCTCATGTACTGGTGGGAAATTTGAGATAGTAGAAGGGACTAATGGCTATTCAGTGAGTCTCCATAGGCACAATTATTCAGTGAGTCTCAATAGGCACAATTGTGTCTGTATAAAATGGGACTTGACAGGTATTTCCTTGTCATCATGTTGTTTGTGCAATCCGAGAGAACACCGGATTGGTTGTGAGGACTACATATCCGACTTCTATTTGACTGAGAAATGGAAAGAGACTTACCGTAAAGGTCTGAAGCCGGTTAATGGTCCTAAGTTTGGGAAGAAACATGAGGAAGATGGATTTTCACCACCTTATAAACAACCACCAGGTAGACCAAAAGGTAAAGCAAGGATCAAGGGTGTCCATGAATCTCCTTCTAAAAATAAGGTTGGCCGACAAGGAAGAGAAGGACATTGTGGTTTATGTGGTGAAAAGGGACATAACTCAAGGAGGTATCCACGTAAGGTATTGTCTAAGTCTTTCTTAAGTCCTATTTATTATGTTTTTTCTTGTGTGGCTGTAACTTTTATGTTCTCGTAGTCTGAGGAGGACATAGCTAAGAGAAGGCTTCTTAATGATGAAGCTCAGTTGGAGGCACAAGTTCAAGGTCAACTACAAGCTCAGGAGGAAGCTAATGACCAAGAACAAGAGGAGGCTGAGATGGAAATATTTTCCATGGCACAAGTATTAGAGGAAGAGCAAACAAAGCTGAAGTTCAAGATGTTGCTTCTACTGCTCCGCAACCAACTCAAGTACTCCGAAGAAGTAGCCGTCTGGCTTCATTGTTGGTTTGGTTGATCATCTATGATGTGACTTTGTTTTGTTTTGGATGTTTAGTATGTTTAATGTCTCGGGTTTGCTTGTCTCGGAGATGTTCGGTTCTTTTGGATGTTTCTCTCGGTTATGCTTTTTGGATGCTTATCTCGGGTATGCTTGTCTCGGAAATGCTTGGTTGTTTTTGATGTTTAGTCGTGTATAACCTAACTCCATGTTTATGACTTATTTGGCTATTTCTACTAAGTTTCTTGTATGTCTTATATGTCTAATAGATGTTACATGTGTCTTTTGTTTCCATGTTTAAGACTAAATAATATAGATACTTAAGTTCACCAATATAGATAAATACATATCAGTCATTGCAACATTACTCAAGTCAAGGCAACACACATCATTACTCATCCAAAGCGTTACACATTGAGCATTTAACATTGATCAGGCATTGCCAAAGCATAACCATTTCACTAATACCGCCTTCCATCCCAATTCAAGCCTTCCATCTTCATTGCTAGTGGCTGGTTTCTCAGGCTTTTTTCTGCTCCAACTCCATACGAAGCTCATTCACAGTGGCTGCAAGTTCACTTATTTGTTTCTTCGTATCTCGGATTTCATCTTGAGCTTGGATCAAAGCCCTCTTTGGCCAATCATTCACTTCTTCTTCATCAAGCCAGGAAAAGTAGGAACAATGCTTATTACCCCCTTCCTAATGACAAAAAGACAAGTTAAAACCAATCCCAATACTACTAATCACCAAAACACATTAATTTGATCAAGACCTTGTTCAGTTCACACCCAAAGAACCTTCACCCATGATTTATGTCTGTCCAAGACGTAAAAACCTTTGCTGGCAACTTTCAAGCACATATTCTCCGAACACCATAACTTCAGTTCCTAATATTTCTTGATGACCCCGGGCTTAGATCCATCTATCAACAAATCAATAACATCACATCTCACAATCTAACAAAAACGAAACATCAACAAGAAACATGTTTTTGATTTGTTTCGATTTTAAGCTCAAGCTTAGATCCATATATTGAACAAATCAACAACATCCTATCTTACAATACAAAAAAAAATGAAACATATATCTACTAGGTTACACGATTCTAACCTGTTTCGATCTTTGGAAAGACGTTTTTGTGTCCTTCGCTTCTTACTAGGACTTTGATTTTTTTCGATTTTGGTGTATGTGTACTTCGACTCTCTGTTTCGAGAGAGAAAATATATAAAGTTGATGCAATTGGGTAGGGTGGTTGTTTAATTTAATTTAATTTGGGTCTGGTTATGTTTTAATTTAATTTGGGTCCGGTTTAATTGACCAAACAGACAAAGTAACGGTGTACTTTGTCCGACGTCCATGTGGCAATTCCGGGTGATTATATTACGGCTGTGATGTTAATAACATAACAACATATATTTTAGGGATGTACGCATGTATAACATATACATTGTATAACTAGTCATACATTAAATTAGTTTTCATGGTTAGCGATGTAGTGGCCGATACTTCAGGTAGCTGTCAATCATTTTTCCTTGGATTTATTTACTTTAAATGATTGTAAATAGGCTAATTTTTTTGATTCATGTGCATGCGATAATTTAATTATATACTTAATATTTACCGATTTCTCAATTATTCAATATATTTTAATTATTTTACAATATGTAAAAGACCGAAAATAAATAATAATACGTAAGGGAACATAATTATTATATACAATGTTCTATCTGCGAAACGCTCAGATCTTAATCTACTGTTTATGATTTCTTTTAACAAATCACAAATGAAAAAAATCCTCAGCATAATATATCACTTGATTTAACCAAAGTTCACTAGATTTCAACAACCTTCCTTGGGTTTCTTCTCATTCTCTCTCTCTCTCTCTCTCTCTCTCTCTCTCTCTCTCTCTCTCTCTCGTCTCTCTCTCTCTCTCTCTCTCTCTCTCTCCCTCACACACCACACATCTTCCCATGTAAGTTTTTAACATAAAATGTCATTCTATTTCTCAAACAAGAGCTGATTTGGGATTCTTGACCGGAATAGAAAAACCAACAAAACATAACTTTCTATGAAAAGAACATGCAATCTTGGTTAACGAGTATGATGTCTGGTTTTATGCCTCAGATTGTTTGATTATGATATTGTTATATTGTAGGTGGTTAGAATTGTTATTTTTACGATGTTGGATTAGACATTTGAAGTTGTAATCTTTAGTTTCAGTTGAATAATAGTTTTAGAGATTATATTAGGACTTTCTAGTTTAGAATTTGTTAGTTTAAGTATAGTTTTATACTATATAATTTGTTAATTTAGTTGTTAGACTAGGAATTTAGATATAATTTCATGTTATTTGTATATTAATTTTTTTAGTTATTAGAAATGTATTTATAAATTTTTTTTATATTTTTGGGATATTTGAAAAATCTTATTATTATATATAGTTTTAAAAATTTAAATCATTTTTAACTAAAAAAAATTTAATCGTTTTTATATTTATGTAAATTTGGAAGGACTATGTTCTTTGGGAAAATTGAATGATATCATGACGGAAAATCCTGACGATTGCGATAATCACTAATTCGTCGCGAATATCTGGCAGATAGTCAACAAAATGTTTTTTTCTGATAAGATACCCATGACGAACGTATTGGTTGAGAATCCAGCGGTAAAATCTATTTTGATGACTTTCCGATAGATATGGTCATTGTGGGATAGCATGTTTTCTTGTTTTTAAAGGTCATTTAACAAGGATGTAAAATTAATTAAATAAACCATACTTATTAAATTAGTAAACCAAAGTTATAATCATATGATATATTTACTTAGAGTCTAACATGAGAGATCATATGTCATAAGAAGGGTAAGGATAACGCCATTAAAGTACTGTAGAAAGGAGGGTGTCGATGAATAAGAAGAACTTAGATGAGAAGAGAAGTATTTATGAACATAAGCAGACACTCTATTCAAAACAAAGCTGCTACTTTGTCTTCTCATTTTTCCAGATATTTTTGTTCTTCAATGTTATTCTTCTACTTTATAAAGCCTTTGTTGCCAATAATAATACAAACTTGTGTTTTATATATATATATAAAAATTCGTTTACAAACTAAATTAGTAAATTATAATTACATTTGAGATATCCGTCTCCTACTTTCATCCATCATCGGTGTGATTTCGTGATAATTCTCATTCTAACATGTTGTAGATTAGTACATTCATTATAGGGAACTGAGATCCAATATCCAGATCATTGTTCGCTATACATAGATCACTAAACCAACAAATATGTTGTCAGTGTTAGACTGGCATATTCATACTCTTACATATATGTCAACGCATCATAATGGTGATTGACGATTCATGGGGGAAAGATGTTGTTGTAACTGATAATTGCCTTAATCTTTTGCTTCAGAAGTTGCATTTTGATCATAAAAAACATGATGTGATATCTGAGCTTCTTTCTGTTTAGCATAAACATGACAATAGAAAAAGAAATAGATGTTCAAATTGGTTTTTTTCTATTATACAACATGTACATGTTGCATTTGGAATTATGCCTCTTTGTTTGAGGATCAATTCAGTTGCCATTGCTTTTCAAAGTATTTGCTAAAGGAAATGATTAATGAACGGACATTTTAAGTTTCCAAATTGCAGTCATGAGCTCTAATGAATCTAGGCTTGTAAGATGTACCCTCTTTTGCGTTCAAATGAGTAAATAGCCGAAAGCCACATTTAGTTGTGAACGTACCAAAACCTGTGGGATGCCTAGTTCAGCCTAATAAGGCTGAATTTCTAGTAGCACTAAGGGCATATTAGTGGGAGTTTCTTGATGAGTTTCTCACCAAATAAACAATTAGAAAAAAAAATTATAGAAAAAATATATATTTAAAGGAGAGATATGAAATACGTATGTTTCTATAGAAATTTTATTGAATACTCCCTCTGTTATTGAATAAGTGTCACTATGACATTTTTCACACATGTTAAGAAAGTGTATGAAATAAATGTAAATTGTTATTAATTACATCTCTTTGACCAATAGTATTGTAGATAAATAAAATTATTTATAAAATCAATGCAGTTTGCAATTAATTTTCAGCTGAAAGTAAATATAATTTGCATTGAAATTGGTAAAGTGACACTTTTTATATAATAAGAAAAAATGGTTAGAATGACACTTATTATAAAACAAAGGGAGTATCAGATAAGCCCATTTAATACATGTCATTTCTATTGATTTAAAATAAAGAAAAATATAAAACTTGAAAGAAAAATTTAATTGATTGAGAGACTTTTAGACTGTCTCTAAACGCTGTGCATGCTGCAAGTTCCATTTGCTTGAACATTTGTGTATTCTCTAGGATCACTGTGTCATCAATGAACTGTGTATTCTACATTACTTCTCTCCATTACTCATCTTTTAAATAAATTCAGGGTTTTAGTAGATAAAGTATTGGAAACTAGATCTGTGTTATCTATAATCTTTAATTCTCTTAGGAACAATCCCTTTATGATAAACATAAGGTTTTTACACTCTGTTGATACGATTAAAGGCAATATGCATAGGTAACATAAGGTTTCTATATATTGCGTCAGCACGGACCAGCCCAAAACCGTACGGGTTGGATTACACTAATTCATGTTCTTATAAAATAATGACCGACGAACTTTTTGGTCTGCATAAGCCACCCCAGTCCCAAATGAGACCGTACTTATAGTTAAATCGAACGAAACAAAAACGAACAATGTATGATTATTGCTACGTTAAGCCAGTTTTCAAAAAACATAATTATATTGCTACGTTTCTCCTATTCCACATACCCGCATGATGATTAAAAACAAATTTACATATAAATCAATAAATTATTAATTTTCACAAAGAATTCATAAACTTGTCCGGATGATGTGTCCCTTTGTGACGGGCTTCTCCAAAAAACCTGCCCCATAGAAACGTTCAAAACATCTCATCGCTCAAGGCATGACGGGCGTCGTTTGACTCCTCATTCACTACATTTTCTTCGAAAGCAATTTCAGCCGCTTGGATCTTCCTCCTTAAGTCTAGCGTGCACGGTGCTCTCGGCCGCCGCTGACGCAAGTAAACCGTGTCGTTCCGCATAAAAACGTTGCCGTTTGGGTTCGGTCTCCAGGCTTTCTTACAAAACCGCCGCAGGGACTCTATACACGGCGAGAACAACCAGGTTCACCACGCCGCAAGGGCCGCAAACCACCACACCGCTGCACACCTCAGCTGGCGGCTCCTCCCGCTACCTCTCCCACCTTCCTCCGCTCCGCTTGTTTGATCATTCGTGGTTGGAGGAGAGTTTCGTTCTTCTGATGGTCAGTATCACGTGACGAAGTCATACCCGAAAAGAGAGAGAGAGAGAAATGAGAATAGCGAAGGTCTCAGGGATCTTCAGATGATAGCGAAGATAACCTCTTCAGAGAAACTTGATTTTCCCGCAGAAAGTAGAATCTAGTGAAAATTGACCTGCATTTGCTCAGGTCACTCATCATTGATTCTGGTTTACGTTGCCAATCAAATCATAACGATCCCAGGACGAGGAATTTCTTTTTTTTTTAAAGGGTGGAATCACAAGTAGAAATAGGAGGAGGGGAGGTGCAGATGAAACGATAATAGCTCTTGTATTGGATTTTCTCGGGAATTGGCTGGTACATTTCCCGAAACGTCTGGTCAGAGAAAAATAGAAAATAACGAATTTTTAGATAAAAATGGAAATGATGAGTCAACGAATACATCCGAGAGGATCATATAAACCAAAAAATATTTTGCTTTTCCTCTAAATTTAAATTACTAAAAATAAAAATAATTGTTTTTTTTGTTTTGGTATGGACCTCACATGATGTGAGTGATTTTATGGAAGAAAGTCGTTTTTGGAGTTCTCTTCTCGACAATAACCAGCAATTGTTTGCTTATCAAAGCTCCTGAATTTCTATCTGTCTAATTATTGTATTATTGTGGACTTGCCAGCTGTGTAGGACCTTTCATTAACCCAACTGTAAAACTATATTGATGAATACTTTCATGTAGAATTTTACGAAAAAAGCTCTCTCCAAGTAACACTCGTTCGACGTAAGTTATATGAACGTTTAACATTCTCGAATGGATATGCCATTCTCTTCTAAAACACGATCATAACAAATTGATTTTGCCTATAACACTCGATAAACTTACATCATATAACCTAAAAATAATATATCGTCGGGAAATCAAACTACATACCTAATGTAGAAATATTTAAAACTTTGACCAATAAACAATGTTTTTTCCGTCCCTTGCGGGTGGATCTAGAAGAAAGATATAGGATTTGTGTGGATAAAGCGAAATATGGTTTGTAAACAATATTTTTTATGAAGAGTTGATGAATTACACGTCGTTGGATATACACCAATGTTTGTCAAGCCATGTAATGTATTAACAACAAAATATTATGCCATCGTGAGTAACCACAATTTAACTACAAATATGTTACACACATTAAATTTATTGACAATACATCAGGTAGTCGTGATTTTGACCAAAAAGAACTACATATGTTGTATAGTATACATCTGATATCAGGGCGTGTCTTGGCGTGTCGGCTTCAAAACTCTGAAAAAAATTGCATAGATCATAGTATGATTTTTTTTGTAAACCCTTAATCTGTAAAGAGTTACTTGGAATCTTTAATAAATCGCTTATGGCGTCTTTAATCTCTGAGATGCGGCAACGTATGATATGAGATAATATTAAGAATGACATGTTTCTAGTAGCTCTCAAATCGAAATCGTCTGTTCTTATAGAGCCAACAAAGGAAATATAGGGCATTAGATAGTTCATGTATTATGACTAACACTGCAATATACATATCCCATATCTATCCTAAAGTTAACCAGCTAGACGTCTAGAAGAGACATGTTCAAAGCAATAAACGGGCATTTTTCTAGTCCAAGTTTGCTAGTGCTCCTCCTACTAATACGTCGTAGTCTTACTTTTCTCTAATAGAGACAACGCACACCATTCAGCTCCGTTTAAACCAACCGTTCTGAAAATAACATTGGCCCCAATAATTTCAACGAAATCTGTACCCAAATCTGAAATTCAACAACCAGAGCCATGAGAGAAATCCTATGAACATAGAAGCTTTGGCTTAGGAGACAGAAGTATAATTTCTAATACACCCGTTTGATATGCGTTACCATCAATTGGAACAGATCCAACCATGACATAATTTCGACTCCAGAACTATAGCAAATGGTAGACCAAACTTGACCAGCAACGATCGACCATATCTAGACTGAAGGAGGGGCAGGCAGGAGCTTGCGATATAGGAGAAGTGCCACAGCGGACAAGCTGGAAGCGACGTCAGTCGGGGTGTAGACGAGCTCAAGTTCGGTCGACAAAAAGCTTGGAATGAGACGATGGGATGGATGTTCACTATGGACCAGGTGGGCATCGCCGTCTTTTTCATCGCTATCAATGTGATGGCCCGGCTTGAGGAATACGCTTTTTGACCACACCAAATATCAGCATGCGACGCAGCGCCGAATCGTGAATCGGGTGGTCAAGCCAAGCCTATTCTCTAGGCGCTCAAGACTGGACCATCGAGCGTTCTCTCGCATTGGCGCCAATGACGCAGATCCAAGTGAAAGGCCCTAAATAAAGGCACTGGAGATTAGGAATCCATCTTCTGGTTAAACTTCAGATTGGAACCATCGCACCTGCACAATCTATTTTCTAGATCTTATTCTAGACGAGAATTCCATCAGAAGTTAGCCTCTCCGAATTCTAGTGGGTGTGTCCGCTGATAGAGAATCTAGACGGATCTATTATTGCCTACACTAGAACGCACTCGGTTTCTCGTGAGCGACATCACCATTTCATTGCAATTTCATGAAATTTATCGATTTATACGTTCAGTCACGCCTCATTTCTCTCTTGCTCCTGCCCAATCTGCTCTTATGCGTGAAGAGTAGCGAAGAGAAATCACAGTTCGTTGTCTATGACTCACGCATCCTGCACATCTCTCTCATCATAGCCGATCCCTTTGAACTTGTTTTATCTTTAGTAGATCTCACTGATCAGTGTTGCTGTCTGTGCCTCGAATCTAGATAATCTAGGTCTCTTCTTTGTCTAAACCGATAGATCGGCGAAGCAACATAAAGTTCGATAGTAGTTGAAATATTTGCTTGGGAAGAAAGCCTCTTAATTTATTGAAACTTAGATTTAATGCTATGTTCATGTAAGGAATTAATTATAAGAATGGGTAAAATTCAGTTTTAGCGCTCCTCTATTGTATGTGTTCGCTCGTTCTGTTCCCTTTCCTTAATTCATAATAACGCCTAGTGGTATATTTTTGTGTTCTATAATGTTTTGGTTGTAGGTCCATATAGTGGGCCATTTCAAAAATACTGTCTTTATTCACTTCCATGTTGTTTTCTTAATTTGCATCTGGTTACTCATTATCTGAATCATGATCCTACGTCTAGCTAAGGTATACCAAGCCTCGACTCCTTGTATTCGATTCTCTTTCAGCCATAGCCTATTTCTTTACTCTATACGCACCCCAACTAGTTATAACATGTAAATCCACATTACAGTCTTTAAGCTACCATTTTTATACCGTACTCCCACTCTCTCTCGACTATATACACTACTATATATCACTGTACCTATTCTCAGCTGTGCAGATAGTATATAATAACACCTACAACTAGCCATATGCTTGTAACAACTATAATCCATTGAAATTTTATTATAATCCACCTCAATTCTTCTCTTCCTCTACTTATGTGTAAAATCTGATTTATCTTGCTTTATGATGAGAACGCTGTCTGAAGCGTAACAAAAGTTTTTGGCCTCTCAATACCACATCTACTTTACTATCGTGGAGAGATGATGTCCTATATGTGAGATAAACAAGATCTTCTTTCACTTAGTTATCACGAACAACAACAGCTTCGACTATCATCAGAATATCAAATTCTATATTCCCTCCCCTTTATACAGAACGTTTCTTAAACTAGTTCTGTGATGAGGAAACATGGCAGAAGACAGTCCGAGTTATTGGACCATTAATGCAAACCCAACCTTACTTACATGCCAGCTAACTCGCGTAAAAACTCCAATCCACCCAAATAACTCTATCCCCTAGGCTCTCTTGTGTCCACTTAGTCACTCTAGACCCCAGCTTTGCGGCTATCTTGGGCAGCCTCCTACAGTGAGAAAATGCGTGTAGCATCTAGCCCAACAGATAAGATTATTTTTCAACTGTGTCGTCGTAGACCTCAACTAATCTCACCATACAATTTTATTGCATAATTTTCTTGACATAATACTGAACCAGCCATGCCTTTATCTCTATCTCATATCTTCAGTATCAAACTTCCTCCCACACCTGTATCATTCCTACTCGATCTATATGTTATTGTCTCGCAGTATATTCATTTTTCTGGATAAAACTTTCAAGATAGTCACCAAGATCTTTATACTCATTAACACCAGTCTAACTATTCGCATAGTAAATCATGCCACTTACTGCCTCTGTAGCGACTCTGTTCAGCTCTAAGAAGAGCGTCATTCGCTATACAGCGCCTGATCTATCAAATAACACTTCGCAACACACATGTGAGCGCGTCACTTCATTGTCATACTAATATTGAGAATTGGTCCACAGAAAATATGCGTGTGATGCTCGACTCTTCTTATAGCTATAAGATGAAAGTCTCGTGAGCGATAGTATTTGATAAAGTAGTTTATACTTCATGATTCTCTTTCGCGGTTTTCAAAACAGGTTTATTCGTCACAGTATACCCTATGATCCAAAGTTTTGCATAGAAACACATCATCACATACATGATACCAATTTATATTAGGATAAGAGTCAAATTCTGGTCAAGACTCAATTCCTCTTATTTCCTTATATTATATATGTATATTCTTAAACGTATCGTATCATGATATACTATCGATTATTATTATCGATTCTTAGATATTTAATTATTATTAATACGAGTCTTCCTATAGATCTTAAATAACTCTATATATTAAAAGTCCCATCTCCTTTCTAATCAGATTGATCTCTGTTTTTAAATATTTGCGACCAGATGATTTCTATAAAAATGTATATGCAAAACCTTTTTATAATTTCGATCTGAAGACGATAGGTATCGTGTAATTGCAATTTTTCTCTCTCAGTATTTTCAGAATTTTATAATCTTATAATGAGAGCAAGACCTCGTACAATAAACGAAATTTAGCGCATAATAGTGTCTTTTAGAAGGTTATCTTTAACGATACTTTCAAATATTGTATATTATATTAAATAACTACTTTGATTTATAGAGGATAATAAACTTGGAGAAAGCTTCTAGGCGGCAAGTATCTAGCGATACGATTATAATATGCGGAAACGTTTAAGAAACCCGTACGAGTATGAAACTTTTATTGTAAATAACAAGCTATTAAAATTTTTTAATCGCTTTACTCGATATTGGTTCTTCATACCATACTCCGATTTTGTGTTTTGTGAAACAGGCATTCAATTCATGAACCTTTACTCGTGATAACATACGCCATGTCATAATGTATCGAACAACTGATGCAACCACGTAGAGTCAAGTCACTGGAAATCTACCTACAAAAGTAGTTATCCTGCTCTTGGTTTTGTCTTATTTTTGAGTATCTGTAATGGATCACAAACCAATAAGGGAAATATATTTTAAAATATAATTACACAAAGTCCTGTGGAGACAAACATAAACAGATACTTTCATGCTTTAATAACTTTTGATGGAACAAAATTCCAACACTACTGACCACAAAAGAAATGCATACTTCTTATTCTGACTCTTGAAATGATTACATAGGTATCTTAAATTACAATTTTAATAAATTATAGTATATGAGCGTTAATACAGTCGCTACCCGCAGACAAAATCTCGAATCACATAGGGCTGCATGCTAGCATTTGTGACATTGGAAGCATGGGCCAAAATTCTATATGCCAAATGTATCGCATTCAAAAACCATTTGGTGTAGTCAACTTCATGTGTTTAGTGAGTGAGGTCGAATATCGAAAACATCTAGTGCAATTCTACTGGAAAAGAAAACAATGTCCTATCAATGTAATCTCTAGGGGAATTTCATATCATAAGAAAA
This sequence comes from Moricandia arvensis, assembly GCA_905132765.1. Classification (NCBI taxonomy): domain Eukaryota; kingdom Viridiplantae; phylum Streptophyta; class Magnoliopsida; order Brassicales; family Brassicaceae; genus Moricandia; species Moricandia arvensis. The sequence goes on from CAJHQP010007708.1 coordinate 29,667, forward strand.
TTTCTTTCAAATTTGTGATTGGTGAATTCAACGACCTATCAGGATCAAGTGCTTGAGCTAAAATTTATCTTCTTCAGAGTATTGACTAATAGAAGGAATTGTAGCTATTGTTGAAAACCTATCACTTTTGAACTGCTCATATGATACGCTTCGCCTCAGTGGCGATTAAAAACAAAGAATTATCATTACTTACAGATAAATGACACTTACATTTGCACAATATTTACATAGGCTTCATATGAGTCACTATACATGTGCAAATGGACGGGCCAGTTCAATATTCTATATCCAATAGTTCACAAAGTACAAGAAAAGGGTAAATATAAAATAAGACAAATTCACAATATATCTTCTAAGAGTCATAATAAGTACATTAAGATCAACAAGCTTCAATCCCTCTCTCTCTAATGCGTAACCTCAACATATTTGTGGGCAGGTAAACTATGACGTATGAAGGCAAAGCGTAGGATTAAGTAGTGCCGGTCGAAATCAGCCGTTATAAAGAGCCTATGGAAAATATTCAGGTAAAACCTATAATATCTTAAGAATGTATCTCTCTCATGCTATTGTGACAGTCTTCCAAATCTGCTGTACAGACGACTGCCCGAATATAATTCTACGAACATGCGCCAGCACATCCACACTATGTGTTTGAAAGAATAGATGTCAATACTTATAGAGAGGTTATTCTAATAAACGAATCTATGATCAATCTCTACATGGAATATAATCGCATCCAAATTAGAAGGTCTGAACAAGATAGTCGTCGTGAAATGACTAGTATGGAAGGTGCAAGGTTCACTGTGGACCCAACGTGAACATAGTTCCAGACTGAGAAGAATCTATTTCTGTGATATCTCTTTATGCATAGACACCGTCTTTTGAATCAACTCTTCTAAACTACAGCGTCGATCCAGGCCTTTTGCATCGCCTCAGGAGAAATCGTTCTGTTTCAGTCGTATACGGAAATTTTTAATAGACTGTGCCGGAGATCATATGTGCAAGTGAAAAAGTCATATCCCCTGACTGTACAGTATTCCCGGTATAATCTGCAATCTTAAGTAAGATAATAATCCAATCTTTTATTTGTGAGGTCATTGATACAAAGAAAATACCAAAGTAATGTTATAAAAAATCCCTCGCATCATGT
>CAJHQP010007709.1:0-27500 GCA_905132765.1 Moricandia arvensis
TCTTCGGTCTATACCTCGGCTTTGAATGGATTCAGGTATTGTCACTACTTTTTCTTAGCCCTACTCTTCGACTTGTTGAAGTGATAATCAGTGAAAACAATATTGCAGACAAATAATCTTCTTGCTCCTATCATCACACATGGCATATACTCAGCTGTTGTACTAGGAAATGGTCTCTGGAAGCTTCACCATCACCAGCAACGTCTGCGCCTAAGACTACAGAAGCTTGAAACTGAAGGTGACAACAACAACTCAAGATAAGATAAATAGCTAAATAAACATTACCCTTTGTTTTTAAATTTTGTGAATTGTCTTATGTATTGAGAAACCCTTGACATTGTACAAATAGATAGAAAGAAAGCAAAGTGTATAGAACCGTTAAGCTATGTGAAGCTTTTTTATTGCATTCATCTTCTTTAGTCTTGTTCAAGTTGAGAAATGATCCTAACGAAGACATCGAAGCCTTGGCACATATCTGTAAGAAGGCAGTACTCGTTCTTTGCATGATATGTAGCCATGAGACCTGCAGAGTGAAAAAGAGAGTTAATTACCTAAACGTAATCCGAAAAAAGGAGAGAATCCGAGGAGGGTGCTGAATGTTACCGTATCCTGAAGTTTGCACATCGAAACCTTCATCCTGTAAACCCAAAACCATTTAGAAAGAGCAATTTACAGAGCAGTCTTGAATCCTACTGAGAATAGTAGTAATGGCTTACCTTGAGGTCTCGGATTAGAGGCAGAGTACCGGTGATGGAGTAAGGCTTTACGTGCCCGACAACTTCTTCAGTTGCTTTGCATAGAACATGAAAGCCGCGGGAATCAAGATTACATGCAACTCCAGCTGATGCTTCATCAAAGCTTAACGTGAGCCTGCAGGAGCCAACAATTGAGACTTTTCAAGATTCTGGGAGGGGCAATAAAATGAGAGTGAGGAAAGACCAAACCTTCCACGTAGATTCTCTTCCGGTAAGACGTATTTTGAAACAGGACCACGGGTTGCGAGTTTCTCTATGTTAGTGTTAATGTCGTCAACATACTCTTTCAGCTTCTTCATCACTTCCTTCACGCTGTGGAAACAAGAATATTCATTTTTAGAAGTGTATCTAAATGCATACAAGAAAAGACTATGGACAAAGTGTGAAGAGACTTACTCATAGAAAGGAGTCAACCTGAAACCAAATAATACAGAAGTAAGTAAAACAAACGATGAGGCATCTTGGTTTACGGTAGTATTCATAACTTAGAGACATAACCTGACATCACCGGAAACAGTACAATCTCCAGGGATTTGGTTGATTCCGCCTCCCGGATCTGCAAAAAACAGACAACTCCGTTTCAGAGTGAAGTAGACAACATTTTGGAGTTATTACTCATACAAAACATTATGCTTACAACTCCATTGTGTTGGCTTCATGGTGGATGGTGTCGCAAAACCATAAACCTTCTCTTGTTCGTGAGGAGGAAAGTCTCTGTAGAACCGGGATTGGATCTCCTTAAGCCCTTCCATTCCTAACTCCATCGCGTTAATCGCCTACGCATAGTCAGAAGAAACAGATCAATGCCGAGCTTGCAGCTTCATTAATCCGAACAATCATCCATATACAATACCTTGTGAGCTAAACCGCTGTGGAAAAGCTTTCCGGTAACTTGAAGCTTCCAGGGAATCATACCGCCAGTTCCAATACACGGCTGCTTATCCGCAGTATCTATCCAAAACCTTCAAAAGAACACACATCAAAAACGCTTCCAATGTTTTTGTCTGATTAGGTACACAAGAAGAAGAACAGAAGCTTACAATGGTCCGGATTTGAGCTTGTCCAGAAGTTTGTCTTTGACCAGCATGTCCACACCAACACCAGGAATAGAAGAGTTCTCTTCACTAGCGATGAAAACCGCCACCACCGATGATTTCAAAGCCGGTTTAGTCTCCCCAAGCCTCTTCATGAGCTCAGTCACAAGAGCAACGTGACCAAGACAATCTGTAGTCCCACGACCACGAAGCTTATCCCCATCTATGCTTAACGAGAAAGGATCAAACTCCTACGAAAGGATCAAACTTTCTAATCAATTGAACAGATTAAACCTAAAGTTTTGACCTTTTGAACGATTCTTATCAGTTCCTCGGAAAGTAACCAAAACCCATCATCGAACTTTGCCCTAATTCTAATGGGTACCGATCAAAATACGGAATCAATTGAGATTTTACCCATTCATCTGGATTAGCGGTGACGACGTCCATATGCATCCCAACGAAAGATATGATCTTTCCGGGGACAGATCCTGGGTACTCGACGATGAGGTTACCTCTTCCTGAGTGATACGCCACATGATTGATCACGAGAGGACCACCGCCAGATTCGGTGCTGTAAGGACGGAGAGAGTTAAGGACGTGGTTTACGATTCGATCCTCTTGCGGGATGAGCTCCGGTGGGTTGTTCTGGACGAACTTTGATTCGCCGATGAGTTTGGATAGGAGTGAGACGAAGGAGTCTTTGTTAAGAGAGCCTAGTGATTTCATCATTGACGACGCCATTACTGCACTTGCACACCAGAGATGTTTTTTTTTTGTCTTTTGCGAAAAGAGATCAAGCTTCGGTTTTTGATAATGCGGCGAAGTCGTGTGTGTTTTGTCCAAGGTTTTGGGTGGAGTGTCACGTCTTGTAATGATGTGTGCGTAAGTAGCTAACTAATAATTGATACGGAAGTGAATAAATACCTTTGGTTTCTTTTTAGAGTGATTTAGTGAACTACCTATATTTGAAGTTTAAATTAGCAAAATACCATTGATTGGATATGAAGGACACTGACACAACCATTTGGCAAAAAAATGTCGAGAATGTCCTTTCTCTTTCCTCTCATTAACACGAAGCGTAAAAACATTTGTTAACATATAACACTTCTGTTAACGTCTACAATATTTGTTAACAGCCAACACATTTATTTCCGCGAAGCGTAAAAATAATTGTTAACAGTTAACACTTCTGTTAACGTCTACAATATTTGTTAACAGCGAACACATTTATTAACGCGAAGCGTAAAAATAATTGTTAACAACTAACACTTCTGTTAACGTCTACAATATTTGTTAACCGCTAACACTATGTCGAATCTAAAACCCAGAAAATTGATATCATCAAAAAATTGAGGATTCAAATCCACTTATGAAAAAAATAATGAAATTTAAAATTTAATTGTATATAGAATGATAGAGATTTGTAAAATAATTAGGGATTGGAGAGAAAAAAAAGGTGAAAATTTTGAGGATTCAAAGCCACTTATGAAAAAATAATGAAATTTAAAATTTAATTGTATATAGAATGATAGAGATTTGTAAAATAATTAGGGATTGAAGAGAAAAAAAAAGGAGACGTCAAAGAGAGGAGAAAGAGTGTGGAGAAGGGCAAAATGGTCCAAAGGAAAGTGATTGTCACATCATGGGCAAGTCTCTAATTATAGGTGCCAAATAGGACACTTTAGCCAATTATCTCTTCTTTTTATTTTGTTCAAACCTTTCTTGTCATAAACTCAAACAACTTTAAAAGAGCTCCTCATCCTAGATGGATCACTTGACAACATAAAATAGACCATTTTTTGCTAACAAGTCAGCATGCTTATAACAACGACGAGGTACAAAACGATAAGAGATAAAGTTAAGCGATCTACTCAACACACCAATGTTATGGAGGATCCTTTTGAGAATAGTCACAGACTTGTTTCATGTGAGTAAATCAATTAGACTTTTGGAGTCTGATGCACATACCAAGTCTTTGATACCATGTGAAACAGCCTTCGAAAGGCCTTCTTTTAAAGCCATTGCTTTAGCCACTAGAACCGATGCTATACACTTTTGGACAGCATTTCCTTCGAATATAGTAGTACCTGATGGCTCTTTACAAATCCATCCCAAGCCCCTTGTGCAAGTTACGATATTCCAAGCAGCATCCAAAAAGACAGTAGTGGTTATTTTCCAATTCCTTTGATAAATTGTTCGATACCTGAGAGTCTTTAGATGAAACAAAGCGTTGTTTAGGAGGTGATAAAGCTGATTGCCATTCTTTGGCAGCAGAGATAGCCTTCACCATCACTTCTGTTTCCGAAAAAAACTTGTCTTCGAACAAGAATTGGTTCCTCTGGTCCACAATACCCATAAGATCCATCGGTATAGTGGGACTGTCACGCCTGATGGGGGGTAAGTTACACATTCTAGTACACATCCTTAAGAAGTCTTCCACAGATCGGCACTGATTTCTATGAGGAGCATACAACGACGGAGCAAGGTCCCATACTCTTTCCACGAATGGGCACAAGAACATTACATGGAAGGTTGACTTCCTTTCCCCACATCTCTTACATTTCCCATCAATTTGGATTCCTCTTTTACTCAACGTTTCCCCCACTGCTAGTGCATTATTCTTTATTTTCCAGAGAAAGTGACATAGTTTTGGTGAGCATTTGACGTTCCATACACACTGTTTCCACTTAAACGTGTCTTGTGGGGTAGAGCTATTGATCTTTGCAATTGCATATCCAGACTTAGTAGTATAGTTCCCTAATTTTCATGTACCCAGACTTGCTCATCTTCCATGTTCAGGGAACTCGAGACCAGCTTCCGTATGGTAGACTCATACACAAGCAAATGCAGTTTTATGAGTTATATATTCCAGTCAGAATTGTTGGGAAGCATCAGATCCGATACCAGCATATTTTGGGATTGTTCCGTTGGAGGGTCTATTGGGCAGAGTTGCTGGGTCGGAGACAACCAATTATCCTGCCAGATTTGAATTGAATTTCCATTGCCTACTGCCATACCTAGACCTTTTCTAAGTACTTCTCTCCCCGCCAAGATTCCTCTTTACCCATGGGATGCGGAATTATGGGTCAAGACATTAAGAAACTCATCATGGAGACAATATTTGTTCAGCAGGGTTTGTCCCAATAATGAGGAGGAATTTTTGATCAGTCTCCAACTCTCCATGCGAGCTTAGCTAGTATAGCATCATTGAACACTTCTATTTTTCTATAACCGAGACCTCCTCCATTTTTGGGCAGTGTTAATCTCTCCATGAGACCCAACACATCTTTTTGAGTTTCGGCTTCACGTCCCACCAAAACCGCGTGAGTACCAATTGGATTTATTTGCATAAGTACATTGGGAGTTTAAAACATGACATAGCATAGGATGACATTTCTGCCAACACCGAATTTAGCAACACCATTTTCCCGTACCCGAAAGGTATCTTGTCGTCCATCCATGGGACCTCTATCTGATCCGATCTACAATGGACAAAAATATGTCTCTATTTTTCCTTCCAAAATGTTCCGGTAGACCCATGTATTTGCCAATACCACTTTCATTGTTTATCCTGAGTTCCTTCTTTACCCGCGTTTTAGACTCCCGGTTGGTCTTAGACGAGAAGGTGATTGGGGATTTTGTTCGGTTTATTCATTGTCCGGAGGCAGCTTCATATCTTTCCAAAATGGAAATTAGGGCAGTGAAACTAGCGACGCTAGACCTTCCAAAAAACATAGTGTCATCCGCGAACAACATGTGATTTATCGGTGGGCAGCTTTGGGCGACTTTTATTCCAGGAAGGGTGTCATTTACTAGGTATCGGTTGCATAACCCCGATAATACTTCCGTGCAAAGTATAAAGAGATACGGAGAAAGAGGATCTCCTTGCCGGAGTCCTCTCGTTGGTATCACCTTTCCTTGTGGTCCTCCATTTATGAGGAACAAGTAAGATACCGAGGATACATATTCCAAAAGCCATGATGTCCAAATTTCATGAAACCCCAAGCGTTGTAGAACTTTCCTCAAGAATCCCCATTCGAATCTATTATATGCTTTACTCATATCCGTTTTTACCGCCATTGAGACATTCTTTTTTGCGCCCGAATGTCTCAAGTAGTGGAGGACCTCGTGAGCTATAAGCACATTATCGGAGGTCGACCTTCCAAGTACAAAGGCTGATTGTGATGGCGAAATCAACAAGTGCAGCAATGGTTGGAGTCTTTTGGACAAGATCTTTGCAATGATCTTATAATGCATGTTACACAACGCTATAGGTCGATACTCCAAGACCTTTTTTGCTCCTGTCACCTTCGGGATGAGTCTAAGATGTGTTTCATTCTGTCTTGGGTGAAGGTGACTCGTTTCAAAGAAACTCCGGATGTCCCGGTAGATGTCGTCTCCTATTACATCCTAGAATGTTTGATAGAAGCTGGTCGAGAAGCCATCCGGCCCGACGCTTTGTCTGGATGTATAAAGAAGACTGTCCTTTGTACTTCTAGTTTATCAGGGATCGCAATGAGGACCTGATTCATTTATGTGGTGGTTTTTGGTGTAAACGCTTCGTTGGCCACCACCGTTGCACCTGTCCCTTCAGTAGTGAATAGTTGTTGATAAAAATTTGTAAACGCCTTAACATTGTGGTTCTCCTTGTAAAAAGCCTCTCCTGATCGTGTTTCAATGAACGAGAATTTGTTACAGGCTCTTCACCCTTGCGTTACTGCGTGAAAAAAGCTAGAGTTCTTGTCTCCTCCTCTCAACAATTGTATACGACTTCGCTGCCTCGAAAAGACTCTTCTGCATAAGCTTTCTCCAAAGTTTCTTTCAGATTTTTTATCAGCACTGGGTTTGGAGTTGATTCAGACAGTGCAAGCTCCAGAAGGTTTTGGTTAGAAAAAATATGATCTTTACTTGTGGCTGTCTGTTCTTTAGCCCAAATCACTAGTCGTCTTCTGACTTGATTTATTTTTGTGAGGACCGAGTTTGTGGCTGAGACTTTTCAGGTTTCCTCTACAATGGCCCTAATCCCTGGCTTTTTGCTCAGTCTCTTGTCATATCGAAATACTCCTTTCTTCTTTTCCAGAAACTGGTCGAAGTGAGTTAATACATGCCAGTGATCAGAACCCTCAAACCGTAGGTATTCACTTCTCGCTGCTGGAAACATCTCCATTCATTCCATATTTGCCATTGCTCTATCTAAGCGAGATTGAATGAAGTGCAAGTATCTTGTTCCGCTACAAGAGAGTGAATTTCCGGAGAATGGAAGGTCACACAGCCCGTTTTGAGAAACAAAGTTTCTAAACCAAAGGAATGAGCCTTCCCACCTCAATGGGCCTCCCACTTTTTCCGAATTGTTTAGAAGGTCATTAAAATCACCCGTAAGTAGCTATGGGGAGGACCTTCGAGCTCCAATGTCCAAAATGATTTCCCAAAACCGTGGCCTATCTTCTTTATTTGGAGCTCCATAGATGTAAGATACAAAGAAGGATTTGTTATGAACTCAATTTTTGTATCAATTAAATTTGCTGAAGCATACAATACTTTAAGATCTACATCATCCTTCCAAGCAAGGGCAAGTCCACCACTCAAACCCTCAGGAGGAACTGTAAAAGGATTTTTAAAATCTGAGTCCTTGTACATCTTGAAGACATCCTCATCTTTCCTCTTTGTTTCCATCAAGAACATTATGTCTGGGGAATTTTTTGTACGAAACTCCCTAAGACGTTGAACTGTCAGGTTGCTCCTGATACCTTTACAGTTCCAACTCATATTGACTAAGGAAGAGGATTTGGAGCAGATTAAAAATCCGTTCTTCTTTTCTTTGTTGCAGGTATTAGTTGCATCCGCGGTTGGGATCCCCCGCTGAGGAGGATGGGCCCTTCCCACTTTGCTTTGCCTCTGTGATCGCTTTCCTTCTTGGTGAGCTTTTTGTTTTTGTAACTCTCTTCTTTTTCATCGTCAATCCCTGAACTGGGCTTCCTTTTACTCGTTTACTTGAGGCAAGAGGTTTTGGTGCATTCTTCTTCTCCGCTTGAGTACTTTTTGAGATAGAAGCCTTTGAACCTTTTTTTACTGTAGTGAGATTCTCACATCTTCCTCTGGTTCATTCAGCAGGCCAAGTATGAGGGAGACATGCAGTCTATCTTCACTGAGAGATCTGATAGGAGACCGTTCCTAAGTCGCATCATATTGTATTTCTTCTTGGATGAAGACTCTTTAATTTCCGAGTCTTTCCTTGCCCATAGTCAAAGCATAAATTTTTATCTTGTTTATAAACAGTTTTCTTATGGAAGTTCCTCTGTTCTTGTAGGTGGAAAGTTCCTCTTTGGATTGATCCTCTGTTTGTTGCATACCAGTTCAACTTTCTTTCCGCCACTTTTTGTTTTTCTGTCTCCGGTTTCTCTAGAGTGCTTGCTTGAGATATACCCAGTTTTTGTATTCCTGAGCTTATAAAGTTTGATTGAGCTTGAAGAGAGGGACAGTCTGCCCTTTCATGAGATATGAGTAGCAGTTAAAGCAATGTTTCTCTAGATTCTCGTATTCAAGCTCCACTTGCTTGATTTCTCCTGAGGGGAGGCTGATGTCCAAATTCATCTCAAGCGGTTTTAACCTGTTGATCATGACTCTTATCCTTCTTTGTTCAACATCATAATCCTCCACTGGTCCTAGTTCATTTCCAATGGTTTCCATTACTTTATCTGACCAATAGTGCATGGGGATTCCATGGATCTTAATCCAGAAAGGAATGAGAGCATGGAAGAAATCTGAGACTACTGGTTCCCACCTTTGAAGAATCAACATCCATCTCTTAAAGTGAAAGGGGGCTTGGATCAATTTTAAATCTTGCTCTGATTCAAACTTGAATTGGAACAGGTTGGGACCTAAATCTCTTCCCGTGATAGATCCTGCCACGTGCCAGTGCTGGAGAAAGAACTCTACCAGTGCTCTGATTTTCTGGACCGCTGAGTTTGTCACTCTACTTATGAGTGTGCACTTATGTTCCTCGATTAGAGATGCAGTGTCCATTGCAGGGATCTTAATAGGGGGTTGACGAGTTGTTCTAGATGGTTCAGCCACCCATTTCTTTTTATCTTGTCTTGAGCTACGGTTTTCCATCATGCAACAACTAAATTACAGATGGAATCTGTAGGAAAACCAATTGAGTAACACAATAACTTTTAACCACTATAGTAAATAAACCCCAGAGATAGAGTAAGTGTTGGACTGTTTTAGACAATAAAGATGCCACTTAAAGCTGAGACATGCTTAACTCTTCTTCCTGTGAGGGGTCAAAGCTTTAAAAGCTTGTATGTTCCTAAAACCTTCTCTCATCCAGATCTGCATTAAATTATCTATAGAATAGGAATTTAAGACCATATAGAGAAAGCCCAGGCTTCAAGGCCGCCATTGACCTAGAAGGCTTCTTCTTCGGGGAGTAGGTATGGCGGTTAATTAATATTCCACGGTGGTGAGATCTGGTTGGTGTGGAGGAAGCTTAAAGTTGATGATCAGAAAGTGACTTTGGTAAACGTGCCTAAATACCTTTGGTTTCGAATTGTAAAATCAGTTCAAGTGGTCCAAATCAAATAAGGGTTTTTGGATTTTTGTAGTTTTGGCAAACATTTTTTGCGGGTTTTGCCGAAAAATGTGCGTTTTGCGATTTTGGCGGGTAAATGCGTTTTCCATTTTTGGCGGAAAAGAATATTTTGCGGGTTTTGACGGGAAAATGCGTTTTTATTTTATTTTAATGAGAAAATGTGGTTGTCATTTTCGAGAGTAACAAAATGATATTAGATTTAAGCTTATAATTTGTGAATTGTATAAGGGGTATAGTAGACTTTATACCATTTTGACAGAATCATCTCCATTCAGATGGTTCAAATTTGTTGAGTTGGATGGATTTTGAAATGAAGCATAAAATTTTAAAGTCATCGAGATGAGCCATCTAGATAAGTTGTACTTTTAGTGCCTAAACAAACATTTTTTTATCTCCATCCGGATGACTCATCTGGATGGTGAAACAAACATGCCCTAAATCATACAGATTAAACGGAACATGTAGATTAAGAGGATCATGTAAAAAAGAGAAATTGTCAAAATACCATTTTCCTAGTACCACTTTTCATTTTTACCTTAATCATTTTAACCCTTATTTTTAAGAAGAAAAAACACACTTATAACACTTGGGTTAATTAATCTAAAACTTAGGGTTTAGAGTTGATGGGTGTGGGTAGGGTGGAGTAGGGTTTAAGAATGTAAAATTTAGGATTCTAATTAATTTTAAGAAAATTTGTCTCTTAAAAAATGGTATTTATGAAAATGTTTCTTTAATGAAGGTAAAAAAGAAAGCGAAATTGCATCCAGTAGCACAAAAAATCTATAATTCATTCACTGACCAATTACCCTAATTCACACAGATATATAATGTATTATATGTAATAATGCAGTTTTGCCCTTTCACTCAACCGGTGTGACCTGCAAAACAAAATTAAATATAAATTAGATATTATTTACTGGAACATGTGAACGTGGCTTTTTGTTTATCATAAAACTTTCATCCTATTAAGTTTGTAACAGATAACAATTAGGAAAGTGCAATAGTTTTTCTCCTTCTTCTGCGATTCTGAAGCCTCCTTGTACATTCCCGTCAACGGATTTTGGACCAGATTGGTTGTTAGGAACATGTCAGAGAAGAGAGTCAAAGGATTTGCCGATTCTAAACTCTAAAGCCGCGATGCCGGAGTGACGGCTCCGTACATCCATCTTCCCCACGATTCGTCATTGAGTGAAGATGAAACGTAAAAACTTGTAAGTTTCAATTTCAAGTTCGAAGACAAGGAAGAAGATGAACAAGAAGTGTATTTCTATACTATTTTTATGAAATGGAATAGATTGTCTTTCTTTAAAATTTGACACTTCTCTTATGTGTCATGTTTATAATGTACAATGTAGTATGTTATATTTCATTCGATGTTTGAAAAAGAGGGTTAAATCTTGTTAGGAACTATAATTTGCAAATTTTATGTGTTTGTTGTTGTTTCATGTTCTATTGATATACGTGTTGTATCAATCTGTATATGAGTTTTGTGATGAGTAATAGTATAGCTAAACGTAAATAGAATAGAATTTATTATGGCATCAATAAAATAGAATACAATGTGATGTTGAATAGAATGATTTCATCGTTCAATAGAGTTGATAAAGACACCGTTCTCTACTCTTCCACCTCTCACCTCTTTTAAATGTTGTAATGTAATATTGTTTTGTTCTATTCTATTTGACGAATGTAGAATATAATGTAATTCTGTGGTGAAAAAACATATATTACATTTAAAATATAATAATATATATTATAGTTTATATTTGGGTTTGGTTTTAGTGTTTGGGGTTTAGGATTTAGTATTTAGTGGTTAGGGTGTTTAATATTTAGGGATTGTGAATGGAGTTATAATTCTATACTATTTTGGCGATATAGAATAGAACACTTCCTAGGGTTTATAGGTTTCTCTCTAAGGTTTAAATTTATCAAGTAAAGGTTTAGATATAGTAAACCATATTATATACATTCTATTTAGGTTTATACTTCCTTGATTAGAGTTTAGCTTTACTAAAAAGTGGTGTGTCGTGTGTTGTTGTATTTTTGCAGGTGGGAAAAGTTTACTATTTACGTTCCATACTATGGATACAACACTGAAAAACCAAAGTCATACATGTATATCTTATACGTAGGTTTAATACGTAACTTTTACGGTTTGATTGGTTTACTATACTAATTAAACTATGTAGAATAGAATATATGCAACCTGCTAACCAAGTAAATGTGTCTTGCCTAATATTGGAAAACAATTTATAGACAATATTTGGGTTTATATGTTCCTACCTAAAGCTTAAATTGACTAAGTAGGAAGTTGGGTATAATAGTTATTGGTTGTAGGTGGATTTATTATGTATAGTTCCTACCATAGGAACTATACTTTGTAACTAAGATAGAACGTTATAAGGATGTCCTACCATATGTCAACTAAACAGTGTTGCATTGTATCCACTTATTTACTATCTATAGTTATAAACATATGCGGTGAAAAGGAAAGTTACGGGGATGTCCTACGTAACTCTAATTCTACAAAGTAACCGTATAAAGGTGTCCACACCATAAATCGTTGACGTTAAATCTACATCTATAAAGGAACCGGCAACTTGTATGTATTAGGGATAAAACCGGCACATTTGAAGCATAATTGTTAGATAATACATTATGTCAAAATCAGTGCTATGCACTTAATTTCCTTCTCAAATTTGGTCATTTGACAAATTCTCCCAAAAAGAAAAGTGGTACCAATAATGTGGTAAACATGAAAATTTCCCTAAAAAATGTAGATCAAGCAAATCGTTTAGGAGAAGAGAGGAGAGATTCAAAATAAACAGATGACACAATTATTATAATTTTAAACGATAAAAACATTTCAAATAAGAAAAATTATATGTAAATTATAAAAACTACAATAAAATATATAAAACACATAACATATAAATATAATACATGAATAACAATAAATATTGGACTAAAACAATGTTACTATAATTTTAAAATCAAAACATAAAAGCATTAAAATTTAATGAAATATATGTCTTCACTAGTATACATATTTAAATTATATTACTATATATTTGCTTAATACAAATTATAATTAAAACACATATTATATATATAAGAATTTAAATAAATGTAAATTATATGAAGTAAAAAAAGAAATATGTAGACAATGATAATTTTATATTTAAATTTATAAATAAAATAGAATAACATATTATATTTATAAAAACAAATAAATATATTTTAAAATTAAATATTTGCAGATCTCCCACAAAGAACACCAAAGGTATAGCGGATGAGATCTACATGCATATCTTCCGTCTTTTCTAAAAAAACAAAAAAAAAATTGATGTGCATACAAATTACCCGTTATCTACAATATAAAAGACAAAAATGTTAGAATGGTTAATTTAGTGTGGGAAAACTACATTTTTCCTGGTAGACCATTTGAAGCCTTAGCAAAAGTACAGCGGAGATGTGAAAGTTACTTTGATGCATCATGTAAAAACACATAGAAATATGCTTTAGAAGAAAATCAAAAGATGTCGTTCAATGATCATTTTGTGTTTCGTGTTAACACTTCGTTAAAGCGTTTCCAAAAGCCCCCTTATTTTAAGGTTTGACAAAAATCGTAAAATAAGGTTTTGGGCATTGTTTTGAAAACTTGATTGGATTAGCCGGTCGAACCAGTCCGGTTGTAACTCGTTGAAGAAACCGAGTTTGGTTTGGTTTAAAATTTGGATTTGAGAAAAGCTGGTAAAAGCAACAAAAGTCTGGTAAAATCAGTGATCTGGTTCAACTTTAAAATGTGGTTTTATATATTAGCATATAATTTTATCAAAAAAAATATTAGCATATAATTAATGTGTTTTTCAGTTGTTATCAAATTTCAATATTTCATAATCAATGTTTGATTATTACTAATAATTGATTTTTATTTAATTTTATTCACTACAAGAAAACACATGATTAACGACGACGCATTTTGTAGTTAATTCATCGTAAAAGAGGCTTCACGACGAATTAACAACGAAACACATTTCGTCGTTAAATGTTCGTCGTAATGCATATTTTCTCGCTAATTCGTCGTAAATATACGAGGAGAATTTTTTTCGTAAAGTAAAGGTAAATATTTCGTCGTAAAAGCCACGTAAGGTTTTCACGTAAAGAACACGCTAAATTTTCTCGTAAAGTTCACATAAATATTTCCTCGTAAAATACACGTAAGAATTTCCTCGTAAAATACACGTAAGAATTTCCTCGTAAAATTCACGTAAAAGTTCCCTTGTTAAATACACGTAAGAGTTTCCTCGTAAAATTCACGTAAAAGTTTCCTCGTAAATAACATGTGTAAGTTTCCTCGTAAAGTAAACACTAAATATTTTGAAGTAAACTCCTCTTTATGTATTTTTAGATTTCCTCATTACAATGTCGCAACTTAGCTACGAATTTGCTTCAATTCTTTATTTTCTACAATAATAAAATATAATCAAATTTATTTATAAATTTATTTCGAAATTAATAAATATTTAAATTATAAAATCAATAAGAAAAGATTTTATATATATTTAAGTTTCAAATTTATTAAAAAAAAACTAAGGGTCGTTGTTGTTCTGCATCTCCTCGAGTCCTCCTCTCTACTGCTTCCTCATCCTACTATGTGCGGGGTGGCTCTGGAACGGAATTTTGCTTCCGCATCTCCGCCAACATGGCCTCTCACTAAGGATTTTGAGTCGCTATAAGGTCCAGAAAACCCACGACTGAACCCATACGAGTTGTGAACGCAGACCGCGTCGAGTTCAACTCGGAATGCAGCTGAGTGGCTTCATCATCCCGTCTCTGACAATATGACAATGTCGCTCTTGGGACATCGTTGACGGAACCAATCCCCAATATACGTCCCTTTTTCCTAGGGACAAACTTTAAAAAAAATGTTAGTGAAAATAGATTAAATGAATAATAACAATAAAAAACTTGTTATGAACCATATTGTGGATAGCCCATAACCGGACCGACCATAAATCTACTGCATAGAGGTTTACTAAACTTAGACCAAATAGGTTTAGGGTTTGGCGGGTAGAGGAAACCTTTTTCATATTGGTTTTTGATGTTTTCCTTTTCCTAGTTACAAGAGGATATGTACTTTATTCGTTTATCTATATGACGGTCTATTGTAATGCTTATATAAAGGGAACCCCCTTGTACTTTATGGAATAAGCAATACACGAATTCACCTCATTCTTCTCTAAGTTTTACAACACGTTATCAGCACGACTCCATAAAATCCTAAGCTAAAAGCCATCGATAAGAACCCTAATCCCCATCGTGAAACCTCCATAGCTTGATCCGATTTCAACAATCAGCAACCAAGCTTACTCTAGTCGATCCAGATCCGTGTACCAGTCCGATCTCCTCTTGTTCGTGCAATCAATCTCTCTTGGTGGTCCATTCAACCCGATAGAAGAAATAAGGTAAATAGATAAACCCTAGTATCTCAAAACCTAAAATTGAATGACCTATTGTTCAAACTAAAACCCTAAAACCAATTTTGAGAACTTAGAAAGTATGCTAGGTTGCTGGTTAGATTGATTGTTTTACATGATTGATTGTTTTGTTCTAAAATGTAATCGATTGATAAAAACCCTAAAACCCTAATGCATGAAAACCTAATCCTAAAACATGCTTGATTTTTGTTTGATCCGATTACTTTGAGGTTATAATCCAATTGCTAGGTTGATTAGATTGATTGTTTTGATTTATTCTCTAATCCTAAACGATTGCTAGGTTAATTAGAGAACTAACCCTAATGCTAAACCCTAACCCTAATCCGCATAGATCAATCCCTAAATTCTTAAACCCTAATCATTGATTGATCTTATTTGTGAGTTAGGATGTTAAATTGATTGATAAATTGAAACCCTAAGTATTGCTAAATCAGATTGCTTGATTGATTCTGTGTATAGTATTGCTAAGTTGATAAACCCTAAATCCCATGATCACATAGAATCTGATTACTAGGCTTGCTAAACTCATACCTGAAACTGATTGATTGATTGCTAAACCCTGATTGAATGTTTTAACATTGAAACTGTATATGATCCTTAAAAATAAAGAATTCGTTTTAGTCTTGATAAACCCTAATCTTATGAGCACATAGAATTCAAGTTGCTAAGTCTTGAAATTGATTGATTGATAACCCTGATTGAATATTTCTTGAGAGTTAAGATTGTATGCTAGATTGATTGATCTGTTTTTGACATAACAATAATACTAAGACCCTAATAGAATCCATATGCTAGGATTGTTAGATTCATACTTGAAATAGATTGATTGATCAAACCCTAACCGTATGAAATCTTGAAACCCTAACTTGGTCGAATTATTGATTGAATATTTTAAGGTTGAAATCGATCACCTTGCTTTAGAATTCAACCACCTAGAATAGATTGTGATCTTGGCATAATCTGATCGATTATTTTGATTGAGGTTACTTGAACATATAGATCACGTTTGATAGGTTTGCATGAGCATATAGAAATCTCTTGTTAAGAATATCTTGGTCGAATGATTTGATTGCATGGTCGTATAAAATCTAGACCTAAAGTATAAGAACATATGATTTCAGATGTCGAAAATCAACAACTTGAACTTTGCTGCCCTAAATCTCTCTGGTGATAATTACTTGCAATGGGCATTGGATACTAAAATTATCATGAAATCAAAAAGACTTGGTGAATGTATCACCAAGGATAATAATGCAAGTGAAAAGAATAGATACATGGCTATCCTATAATTCCCCATCATCTTCCCTCAAAGATCAGTATTTGACAATAGAGAATCCCTTAAAACTTTTGGACATAATTAAAAACTAGATATGATCACCAAAGAACAATGTTGTTACCAAATGCTATGTATGATTGGAGGAATCTCATAATTAAGGACTACAAGTCTTTGGACTAGTATAATTCATCCCTATTTAAGATAGTTTCTAAATTGAAATTGTGTGGTGAGGATATAACAGATAAGAATATGCTAGAAAATAATTTTCCACCTTCCACACAAGCAACAATATCGCGAAAAGGGCTTTACCACATATGAAAATCAGATCTCATGTCTATTGCTAGCTGAGCAAAATAATGAATTATTAATGAGAAACAGTGAATTGAGACCTCCTGGATCAACTTCACTACCTGAAGCCAATGTGACCGCAGAGGCAAAGAAAAAATCTAACAATGTCCATAACAATAGACCACACGGCCAAAGGAACCATTATGGTCGAGGCCGTGGGCGATGGCAAAGACGTAGTCGAGGCCAATATAATGCAGGCCATGTTCGACCGAACCACTATGGCCGTGGCCGAGGGTATCAACCCAATTTCAGCTGTGGTCAAGACCAAGGTCGTGGTATCTCCTCTAAACCACAACACTCGACCAAATCAACATGCCATAGGTGTGGGATAGATAATCATTGGGCTAAGACATGTAAGACTCCCAAACATCTTGTTGAACTTTACCAAGAAAATTTGAAAGGGAAGAATCCTGAAACCCATTTGGTCTATCAAGATGGTGAAGATGATTTGGATCATGAAAAATATGATCTTATATATGAAACTTCAGATTGCCTAAAAGAATCCAGTTGATTTCGACATCTAAAACTTTTGTGTTTTGTTTGCTTTCATGTTTTCTTGGATTGAATTTATTTGATTGCTTTGATTAAATGAATGAATGAACACTTAAAACGCCAATATAAGCACAAATTGCGGGTATAGCCAACCTAATTTAGGGCCACGACCATGCATGTGTATTATTTCCTAAAGGGCACACATCTAGAGATATCTGATGTTTTATATTCACCCAGAGAAGTTCATTGATTTATTAAGATATAAGAATGAATGGTTTCCATATAGAAACAATGAGAAGGAAACAAAGAGTTCCTTCAAACATAGAAATACGCCCAAGGCCATAAGAAAGTGGTCGAGACTATACTTGCACTCTCTACTGGTCTTTACTATGCCAAGACCAGTATGATAGAGGCTAATGCCGCAATGAACAAAAGGCTCACTGATTATTTCACTTTATGGCACGACAGGCTTGGCCACCCTGGTTCAAACATGATGCGTAAACTAATAATGAATACAAAAGGGCACATCTTGAAAGAAAGAAGAGTTATCCCAAAGAATCTCACGTGTGTAGCAAGTACACAAGGGAAACTCATTGTTAGGCCATCACCAGTCAAAGTGACTAAGGAAACAATAAATTTTCTGGAAAGAATACATGGTGACATATGTGGACCAATACACCCACTTTGTGGGACATTTCGATATTTTATGGTCCTTATTGATGCAACGAATAGATGTTCACATGTATGCTTATTGTCCACACGAAATTTGGAATTTGCAAGGTTACTTGCTCAGATAATAAGATTAAGATCTCACTTTACAGATTCTCCTTTAACGACTATATGTCTAAAATATGATGGTGAATCCATATCTCAAGCGTTTGATGATTATAGTGTGTCCATGGGGGAAAGTGTGGAACATAAGTGTCGCGCATGTCCATACATAAAACGGCTTGGCCGAATCTTTTATTAAACACATTACTAGACCATTTCTCATGAGGTCATAACTCCCATTCTAAGCTTGGGGACATGCAATTTACATGCAGCAGAATTGATACGTATCAAGCCATCTAGTGAGCATAGATACTCCCCATCTCAATTAAATCACGGGTCATGAGCCAAACATATCCCATCTAAAGACATTTGGATGTGCCAATTGCTCCACCACAAAGAACTAGATGGGACCTCAAAGGAGGATGAAAGTATATGTTGGATATGAATATCCCACGATTATTAAGTACTTTGAACCGACCACGGGTGATTTATTTAAGGCCAGGTACGCAAACTCACACTTTGATGAGTCCAACTATCCAACATTAGGGAGGAGAAAATAAGCTGGTAAAAGAAATATAATGGAATCAACCATCATTGTCTTGGCAAGATCCTCAGACTAAAGAATGTGATTTAGACGTCTAAAAGATTATACATTTACATGAGCTAGATAATCGATTGCCAGACTCATTTGTTGACCCAAAGAAAGTGACTAAGCTATATATACCAGCTTTTAATGCACCAATACGTATTGAAGTCCAAGAGGGACATAATCAAGTTGCTACAGAAGTCTAGACAACGTTTTAAACATGGTAGACTAATAGGTTCCAAAGATAAGAATCCCCGGAAACAAAAGAAAGGTGCAAAGAATGAAAACAAATCCGAGGTCGAGGAAACCACATAGATGGACATAAGGCCGACATGCTCTAAGGTACCAAACACTAAGGCTTGGGACACCAAGCTTCAGGGTACTAATGGTCCTGATAATAATGAGATTGTAATCGATTATATCATGTATGGAATACATTGGAACTAGAAAAAGATGTCGACATAGATGATTTATTTACATACAAGGTAGCACTTGAACTTATGAATATAAACGAGGATCATGAACCCACGTCAATTATAGAGTGCACTCGTAGATAAGATTATCTCAAATGAGAAGAATCTATAGACGTGGAGGTAAACTCTTTAAAGAAGAGAATTGTGTTTGGTCCAATAATAAGAACACCATATGATATAAAACCAGTTGGATATAAGTGGGTCTTTGTGAGGAAAAGAAATTAACATGGTGAAATCGTGAGGTATAAAGCACAGCTCGTTGCACAAGGATTCACACAAAGACCAGGAATAAATTATGAGGAGACATACTCCCCTGTGGTGGATGCAACTACTTTTAG
Source organism: Moricandia arvensis (assembly GCA_905132765.1). NCBI lineage: Eukaryota > Viridiplantae > Streptophyta > Magnoliopsida > Brassicales > Brassicaceae > Moricandia > Moricandia arvensis. Next base: position 19,172 of record CAJHQP010007709.1, read on the forward strand.
ATTCCTAATAAGTCTGGCTATAAAAGAAAAATTAGACTTGCAGTTAATGGATGTAGTAACTACATACTTATATGGTCCACTGGATAATGAGATATACATGAAAGTACTAGAGGTTATTGAGCTTAAAGATAAAACTATTTCTCGAGAACAACATTGTATAAAGTTGATGATATGAATATCCTAGGAACCTCTTGAGAATTTTCTCAAACGGTTAAATATTTTAAGAAAGAATTCGAAATGAAAGACCTTGGGAAAACAAAGTTTTGTTTAGGGTTACAACTTGAGTACATTAATGATGGAATCCTTGTGCATCAAATGGCATATATAGAAAAGGTACTCAAGAGATTCAACATGGGCTAATCTCACCCGATGTCGAGCCCCATGGTCGTGAGGTCTCTTGGTCCAGACACCGACCCTTTTGGTCCAAAGAAGGACGATGAAAAGGTCCTTGGTCCGGAAGTGTCATATCTAAGTGCCATAGGAGCGTTAATGTATTTGGCGAGCCACACTCGACCAGACATATGTTTTGCCGTGAATCTATTATCTAGATTTAGCTAATGTCCGACCATAAGGCACTGGAACGAGATTAAACATATTCTTCGTTACCTACAAGGGACGAAAGATTTAGACTTGTTTTATACTAAAAAATCCAAAGAAGGTTTAGTTGGTTTTGATTATGCATGTTATTTATCAGATCCACACCATGCTCGATCACAGACAGGTTATGTATTTACATATTGTGGTACAGCTATATCTTGGAGCAATGAAGCAGACCATAGCAGCTTCATCGTCCAACCATGCTGAAATCTTGGCCATTCATGAAGCTAGTCGAGAATGCGTTTTGGTTGAGGTCCATGACTCAACATATCCGATCAGATTGTGGGATGGCCGATGGAAAAGAAGAACCAACCATCATGTATGAAGACAATGCAGCTTGTATAGCTCAGCTCAAAGATGGATACATCAAAGGAGATAGGACGAAGCACATCTTGCTAAAGTTCTTCTTCACCCACGAGTTACAGAAAGCTGGAGAGGTCCAAGTGGTCCAAGTTCATTCATGTGATAATTCAGTCAAACTTTTCACCAAGTCATTGCGAACCTCGACATTCAAGAAGTTAATACATCAGATTGGAATTCGTATGCTTAAGGACCTTCAATGAGGTCCAAATCAGGGGGAGTAATGTGTGTTGTACTCTTTTTCCTTCACCATGGTTTTGTCCCAATTGTGTTTTCTGGGTAAAGATTTTAATGAGGCAATATTAAGCACATTACAAGCTCTACACGGGTATGGCATCCAAGAGTGAGTGTTATGAACCATATTATGGATAGTCCATAATCGGACCGACCATAAATCTACTGCATAGAGGTTTACTAAACCTAGAGCAAATATTTTTAGGGTTTGGCGGGTAGGGGAAACCTTTTCCATATTGGTTTTGGATGTTCTCCTTTTCCTAGTTACAATAGGATATGTACTCTTTCCATTATCTATATGACGGTCTATTATAATCTCTATATAAAGGTAACCCCCTTGTACTTTATGGAATAAGCAATACACGAATTCCCCTCATTCTTCTCTAAGTTTTACAACAAAACTTAAATTTTTTACCTCCTCATAAATCTGATCCACTTCATCTATGGATAATGTGACCGGTATTCCATTGGGGGACTGCTGGGTCAACTGGGTTTGGCGGTCTTCAATCCGAGCAACCACGTTGTTGTAGATTTGCTCGAACCTGGGATCTAAAAATTACCCATCCTTGTTCTTGTGGGTCCTCTAGTAAATATCCTTAAGAGATGGGAGTTCTCCCGTCTCTTTTGCTTAAAAAACATTTAAGAAAATTATAATATATTAGATAAATAAATAATTAGTTAATTAAGATATTTACCATATCCAAACGGACACCAATGTGGGGGGGGGGGGTTTGACCCGTAGAGTGAATCGGCCCGTTGCCGTGCTCATCTTTCGTCAGACGGGAGGCGGAGAAATTGTTGGCGACTCTAATGGAAGATGACAGCTTCCAATAACAGATGAGGCCATCCCACACATCTTTGGTGAGCTCAGCGGGTTGTCCCTGCTTATAACGCTTCACGATTCAATCATCCTTCTAGTTGGATACCATGTCCAACAATCGACCTTTTGCCTTCCCGATAAACACTTTCTTCACCCTCTCGTGCACCCATATGGGACCACTGATATTTTTTCTGTAACAGAAAAAATAGATTAATAATTAAGAAAAAGTTTTAATAATAAAAAACAAAGACTATATAATTAATTAATACTTACAACGAACATTTTGCACCACGTCTTTCTAATGTGGTGCGGCGTCATTGTCTAGTTTGGATGAGCCTCGGAGAAGTAGCCTTTGATCACCTCGGTTACGTTCTGAGCGACAAAACCGTCAACCCCAAACCTGAAAAAACGAATTAAAAGTATTAATTAATTATTTATTATTGTTATAAAATAATTGCACAATAAAAATGTAACATACCACAAAGTTTCGTCCGGTCGGTCAAGATCTAAGACTGGTAAACCATCTCTGCTTGACTGAGCGAGAAGGTCCTCGACGGTGTACATAGTAAAAGGAGCACTCAGCGGGACCTGCAAATCGGGATGAATCCCGGCAGCCATCGGAGGAGGTGCCTCCTCTGGAACATGATCATGATGTGCGGGTATCGAAGAGGTGCATCAAACCAAGGAACCGTTGGTGCAAGATAGGAAGGAACCGGTGGTGCACTAAAAGGAGGTGAGTGGGAGACTCTCTGAGAAGAGTGAGAGTCGGGGACAATCACCGGAACCGAAGAACATGGAGCTGAAGAAGATGATGCGTCTGTACGATTACCAAGCTCACCAAACAGATCTTGTAATGAGATGTAAGCTTGTTCTTTCTAACAATCTGTAAAATAAATTAATTTTCATTATTAACCATCCGAAAATAAAACATATAAGTAGATTATTAATTAGCATTTAAAAATCATCATCCTATATTATCAACAAATTCCATAAACCTATCTACAATTTCCCTACACTAACTACCTAATCAACACTAATTATCCTAAACTAACCACCTAAGCTAAAGTATAGAGGAAGTAGAGAGCAATATCTTACAAGGAGGAGGAGAGGAAGTGACTACGAAATGAGGAAGTGAGATGGTTCGGGTATATATAGGGAATTATATTTCGTCGTAAACTCCTCATGACTTTATGAGAAAATTGCAAGGCCCATCGTTTTATTTTTTAATTTTCGTTGTAAATTCCTTGTAACCTTATGAGGAAATAACAAGGCCCGTTTTTTGATTTACGAGGAATTAACAAGGTACATGTTTTCCCATTACGAGTATTTTACGACGAAATGTTTTAACGACGAATTAACAAGGCCCGTGTTTTTATTACGAAGATTTTACGATGAAAATATGTAAATCCTAAACCCTAAACCCCAAATCCCAAGTTCCTTAACTTATAATCTCAACCCTGAATCCTAAACCTCAAACACCCAATTGCCTTACATTTTCATGATCAAACAAACTAAATATCAATCTTTTCTTTCCAAACCCCAAACCCCCAATTGCCTTACACAATATCAAATTATATAATTTAATTTTAATTTCTTAATAAAGCCCTCGTAACTTTACGAGAAAATTACAAGGCAAGTCATTTTTGACGAGAAATTAAAAAGGCTCACGTTTTCGCATTACGAGTATTTTACGACGAAATGTTTTAACGAGGATTTAACAAGGCCCGTGTTTTTTGTTTACGAGGAATATATGTAAATCCCTAATACCCAAATCCCCAAACCTTAGTTCCCAAGCTTATAATCCCAATCTCTTGTTTCCAAACCCCAAACCCCCAATTCCCTTACACAAAATCAAATTATAAAATTTAATTTTCATGATTAAACAAACTAAAAACATGCACTAAATCTGAAAATAAATCATATTAAACAAATTACATCATCATTCAGATACATCATTGACATTCTCGTCATCACTAGAAACATCATCATTTTCATCAAACTCGTCTTCAACAACATCGTCCAAGTTATCGTCGGGAAGATCTTCATACTCACGATTATGAGGATCAATGAGAAGGATGTCACCAGTTTATTGTTCAGATTCCTCGATTTCATTGACGTGTTCTTCTTGCAAAGCTTGTTCTTCTCCACCGATTATTCGTCCACGAGGTGTAACTTTGATAACGGCTAATTAACTCATTCTCGATACTCTCATCTGAGGGTATAGAAGGAAGCTAACTTGGTCTTCTTGCGAAGCTAATATGAAATACTCTAATTTGTTGTACCTTCGTCCACCATTAACATCAACTACACCGAATTGTTAAACCGACCACCTCTGTTGACGAGGGGGTCGAACCAGTCACATTTGAAGAGGACGCATTTCAGCCTCAATAACCCTGGGAATTCCACTTCAATAATCTCCTACAAGATCCCGTAGAAATAAGATCCTTCCAATATGTCAACTCCCAAAATATTCTCTTTTTGTGCCAGTTGTGTTGATCTCCATGAAAATCATGCATATTACTAAGAATAAAGCAATTACCAACACGACAGACTATTTTTTGAGCTTCGTAGTAATTGATTTGCGCTTCAATTTCTTCTCCAGTTAAATATGAAGTAGGAGTGTCTCTCACAACCCTTTTGTGCTCAAACAATTTCTTGTTTCTTCGGTACGAGTGGCTAATGGGAAGAAATCGACGGTGACAATTGAACCAACTTGTCTTCCTACCATTCTTCAGTTGAAACGCAATTGTCATTCTATTACAATATGGACAAGATACCATAGGCTGGAAAGTCACTAATGGTCCACAAAAGTATCACTTGCATCGTAAAATTTGTCTTTGTTGAGCAATCATACGTCCTCACCCCTGTAGACCACAAATCTCTCAACTCTTTTATTAGTGGTTGTAGAAAAACATCCAGAGACCTTTTTGGATGATCCAGACAAGGTATTAATATGGTCAAGAATATAAACTCCTGTTACATGCACATCTCTGGTGGAAGGTTGTATGGCATAAGAAAAACGGGCCACAATGAATATTGTCTCCCTGACATTCCAAATGGAATAAATCCATCTGTGCATAATCCAAGATACACATTTCGGCTATTGCTAGCAAATTTTGGATGTACTTTGTTAAAATGTTTCGAGGTTCTTGCATCCGATGGATAAGTTATTTCACCATCCGTCTGAGTATGATCGGCATGCCATCTCGTCCTTCCAGCAGTCTGCTCATATTGGTACAATCTTTTCAATTTATATGTAATTGGTAGGTACCACATCCTTTGGTACGGTACCCTATTACGTCCTCGTCCTTGCGGTTTGAATCGTGGCTTCTTGCATAATCGAAATTCTTCTAACTTCTCATAATCTCCCCAGTAGATCATGCAATTCTCTATCCAAAGGTTTATCATCTTCGAAGGCAACCCAACACTAGAAACCAGTTTCTGAATCTCATAATAAGAATCAGAAGACACATTGTCTTCCGGAAAATACTCTTTAAACAAGTCTGCCCATGCATCCATGTAACTTTCAGGTAGATTGTGGTCAGTTTTAATATTCATCATTCTAGCAGCCAATGGCAATTTAGAGAGACCTTCTATATAACCACTGTAAATTTGCTGATTCACAGCATCTAACATTTCATAAAACTTTTTTGCATGTATGTTAGGTTCTTCACTTCATCATAAGCTACAAATGCATCAGCTACCATATCATGACTCTTTCCTAATTTACCATTTGCTTCTCCTGATAGTAACTATTTCATTATGCAAATGATCAACCGGTTCATTCTGAAAATTGCTATTACTACTACTAGCTTAATTCCCATAATTATAATCTTCGCCACGTTGAAACCAGATATAGTAATTCGGCGTGAAACCTCTATTTGGTAAATGTTTCCATACATTTTCACGAGTTGCCAATTTTGAATTGTTGCATTCCGACAAGGACATAACATCTTACCACTTTCATGGCGAGCGGTGTAGAATCTGTTCGATGCATAAATGTCTCCAGCCCTCCGAGGTATTCTTTCGTCACTCTCCCGTTACCATCTCTGTGCATATACATTCACCTCCGCAACTCAAAAATGTTCTCATCACCCGACATTTTTTTCTTTCACGTTTTTAGTTTTTTTCTTTTTGGTGTGTTTCATTTGAGAAACACAAGGGACGTAATTATAGGAAATTTTCAAAATTGGTAGGTGAATTTTACTAGCAATTTATGAGGAAATATAGTTAGCTAACCGAAACAAAAAAATGTGTTTACAGCTAAAAAGTTGGTGCATTCGAGATATTGACGCTAAATAGACGTAAACTATTTCGTCGTAAAGTCCTCATTATATTTACGTCGACTTTACGGAGAACCATGTTCCTTCGTAAAAACCTTGTTAAATTGCGTCGTTTTTACGAAGAAACTTTATTATCGTTACTTTACGACAAATTTACGTTGATTTATTTTTTCCTCGTAAGTTACTCGTAAAAATACGTAATTTTACGAGGACATTTTTCTCGGTAATTTTCGTCGGTAAAGTTGTTTTTTATTGTAGTGATATCTTTCTCTTCATAGGTCACGCAAATACCACATTTTGATACCATAGATGTGTTTTCGGAATGTTGAAGTGGGAAGGGTCATTGTGAATAAGTCAGCCGGATTGTTTGCATGCATGTACATACTCGATGTCCACTTCGTTATTTTTTGAAGGTCCCGTATGTAAGAGAAGAATCTTGGATGAATATGCTATGTTCTATCGCTCTTGATATAGCCTTCTTTAAGTTGAGCGACATACGCCGAATTATCTTCATATAATTTCGTTGGTTCTTTCTTATCTACTATTACACTTGCTTCTTGTATATGGTGTCTCATTTACCTAAGTCACATGCATTCTCGACATGCTTCGTGAAGCGCAATAGTTTATACATGGTTCGAAGAAGTTGCAACAAGAGTTTGTTTCTAGGAAGCCAAGAGGTCGTTTCACCAATTGTAAAAACATAGCCAGTTTGCGATCAAACCTTATGAATATTTGATAAGTATCTTGCATATGCAAAACCCAACCATACCAAACTCAGGTTTTCTATGATAAATTAACCTAAATCAACTGTACCTTGTAGATAACGAAATATATAATATATTTTGTTACAATGCTTGCGAGTAGGAAAAGAACTATATCTTGCAAGTAAGTAGTAGCAAAAACAATATCAGGTCTAGTACAATTTGCAAGATATAAAAGCTCACCAATAACAGTCATATAAAGTACTTGATGACCTAATATTTCTTCCCTATCATTACAGGGTCTAAAAGGATCTCCCTCAACATCGAGAGATCTATTAACCATTAGAGTATTCAAAGGAGTCGCTTTGTCCATATAAAAATGTTTCATTATTCTTTCGTATAATTTCATTGATGTAAAATATTCATTCTCAGAAATGCTCTTTCTAGAGCCAAAGACAAAACCTGTCATGCCGAAATCTTTCATTTCGAACTCTTCTTTCATATGACTTCGTGCATCATTAACCCTCTTTTGAGTTCCAATGTTCACGTCATCAACATATACAACAATGATCACAAAGTCAAATGACGGTTTCTTAACAAAAACACATGGACATATCGCATTATTCACATATCTTTTCTCAATAGATATTCACTTAGGCGATTGTACCACATGCGTCCAAATTGCTTTAATCCCTAAAGTGATCGCTGTAACTTAACTAAACAAATCTCCATGGATTTTGTTTTCAATGCTTTTGGCATTTTTAATCCTTCATGGATTTTCATATATATCATTATCCAGTAATCCATACAAATATATTGTCACAACGTCCATGAAATGCATTTCAGGATTTTTTATACCGCTAGGCTCATCAAAAATCTGAACGTAATTGCATTCATTACTAGGGAATAAGTTTCTTCAAATCAATTCCCGGTCATTGGAGAAAAAAACTTGGGCAACGAGTCAGACTTAACATCGTGTCTCCTCATTTTTCTCATTTACCTTTCTCACGAATACCCACTTGTACCCAATTGAATTTACATTCTCAGGTGTTAAGACTGTTAGCGTATTTCTAGGTGGGATCTTTTCTAGGTATTACTGGAACAATAAGTAAACAATAGAAAAGTAAGAATCGAGGATGAAATAGAAGTTTTTATTGATGTATTGAGCAGGAACTACAACGTTTGGTGTATGAACCATAATCTAGCCTCCTAACTCTATTCTCTTAGTCTCTAAAATTTGATTCCTTATTCTAGGGTATGAGCTCCCCTTTTATAGCTTGGTTGCAGGCGGTTGCTAGGTCTAGGTCTTCCAAATTCAGAAATATTGAAGAATC
>CAJHQP010007710.1:0-30795 GCA_905132765.1 Moricandia arvensis
ACTTTCCTTATTTTAGGGAAATTGACAAGTGCGAATTTCAGTTCCCACATCCACCTGCTTCCCTGAGTTTAAGTCATGTTGTCTCCTCCATTGTCCCAAGGCTTTGCGACAACTTGAGATATGTTCCATAATATTTGCATTTGGGGAGAGTTCGATAGATTTCCATCCCTCCAGAATGACTTGCTGTAATTCGTCATTATCAGTCCACCTCTTATCAAATTTGAAGACTTTGATTTTCTCACAGGCTTCACTAAGATATTTGCAAGAACCGGACGATGATCTGATCCCCAGAGCCGCATGTAATTTACCCCAGTATGTGGAAATTTCTCATGCCACTCTTCATTACCAACAGCTCTGTCTAATCGACATCTTATTGTGGTTTTCCCTGCCCTTTTCCAACCCATGATAACATATTTCCAGAACATGGAAACTCCAGCATTCCACAATCATTTAGCATTTGTTTGAAAGGTAAAATGATCTATCTGAGCGAGGTCTCCCTCCTACTTTTTCATTATGACCTGTTATTTCATTGAAGTCACCTATCATAAACCATGGTCCAACTCTTGTAGTGTAGAAACGCATAAGACGTTCCCACACTTGATCTCTTTATTCTAACAGAGGGTCACTATACACAAATGTCATATAGATTTTTATTTCACCAATGACTGCCTCTACATCAATCTTTCTTTTATTTGAAAACAAAACATTAATTTGAAATTCTTTCAAAGAAAATAAAGCTAAACCACTGGTGAGGCCAAGTAGCTCCACGGTAAACAAACGATAAAATCCTAACTCGGTCTGAATGTTTTGCAACATCGACCTATTATTCTTCGTCTCATAAAGGAACACAAGTCTTGGGCGATGTTTCTGGCACATCTCCTTAAGGTGTCGAACAGTGAGGTTGTTCCCAATCCCTCGACAGTTCCAACTGATCGTCTTCATGTCTCTGTGTTTGATTAGTTTTTAGGCCTCATCGCATCCTCCTTTTTTGCATGCTTGTCTCCCATCTTCTTCTCACTATGTCATCCTGATTTGCTTGCTCCACTAGCCATATTTGGTCCTTGAGACTTAGATCGTTTGCTTGGAGATCCCCGACGAAGGAACTCAAGTTTCTTGCTTGTAAAGCCCATGGGAGCAATCTTTTTGTGGCCTAGTTTCACCGCTTTTGTTGCCTTCTTTTCTGATTTTGATCTCCTTTCCACAACATATAATGGTTCTGGCCAAGAATATTCAGATTCCAAGAGCTCATCTCCTAGTAAATCATCCTCATTAGGTTTGAACCCCAGCATTCCATCATCTTGCTCAGCCATTTCCACGTCATCCAATGCCCCAATGATCTGATCATCCTTATTCCCAGACGCTAGTTTATGAGAGAATGATAGTGCTCGAACTGCTCCCTTGCTACAAATAGTTACATTGCCATCCATAGAATTGTCCTCTACTGATGGGGTCACAATCTTACTTGTTATTATCCTCATTTGTTGGAGGTCCCCAGTCTTACGTTGCCTATCAGGCGGAGATCCATGTATGGTTGATATTTGTTCATAAGGAACAATATCTAGTGAGGCATCGTGAGCATCCACACGGGAGACAGCAGAGTCTCCCTTCCACTCCTCAACATGAGCAACAGATCACTGTTTGCCCTCCCCAGTATCCATATTAGCCTCTGGTTTAGCTTTCCATCTTTAATCTTGTTTGTGATGGTAAGGTGCATACCGACTTCCTCCAAATGGATTTCTTATATGGAAGTCAATTCGATTTCTGGACACTCTATCATCCCAATGGTGCCCATATCTATCCCTGGAGCGAGAGCAACTGTGGTTATTCTCATAACATCACTCTCCTATGTCATATCGGTATGATTGCTCCTCTTTATGATCTAGACCTTTTCTTTGCCTCAAGGAAAACCTGGCCGCATGGGAGTTGTCTTGCTCTACATGTGCCTGAGACTGAAGAATATGACACTCAGATGGAGCCTTAACTCTAGAGAAAAAATCAGGGCGCTCTCTCAGAGGCTATAGCCTAGTTTGGATGCTTGTCAACGGACAATATCCTTTCTCATGTGACAGTAATCCACAAATAGTGCAGTGTTTAAACAACATATCATATTTAATCTCGATGGTAACCTCATCCCCTTCTGGTGATTGGACTTTCCTTGAGAATTTTAGTGGCCGGCGTGAGTCTAACTCTATGAGCATACGACCCTCAGAGAGCTCTAGTGTATCAACATGTCCAATTCTCCCACCAATGGTTCTCAGGTTTTTGTCTGTCCATAAGTGTAGAGGGAAGCCAACCACTTGAACCCAGAATGGTATTACCCATGGGTAGTCATCGTGTACTATTGGTTCCCATCGGACCAACACGAACATGCAGAAGTTGAAATGGAATGGACTCTATCGAAGAACAGAGCTTAGGTCATCCTTAGAGCTGAAGTTTAAAAGAATCTTCTCATTTCCCAAATCATTCGCTGTGATCCTATCATGTAAACCCCACTAAGATAGCATCGTTTGAAGAACTTTCTCCACTTTTTGTTTCTTTGGATTTAGGATTTTCCCAAAAAGACTTAATCGAAATTCTTTTATGACGAAAGCATCATCATGATCCGTTAATTTTATTGGTTCATCATCATCGTCATAGAGAAGTCCCTTGCCTTTGATATCTGCTGAATGAGCAGACAACAATCTCTGTGACAGCCCCATATGATAGCTCCACAGATCAACCAGAGTAACAAAATCCCAAGCTGTATTATGATCAAACCAATACACCAAAGAATGTATTAGGAAATCACTAATCAGCCAATGTAAAATACTTATTGTATAATCTCGATTCATGGTATAATGATCATTTTTTCTTATAGATCAATACCAGATATTATCATATTTCAGCTCATTTTATACCGTACTAAGATCTGATTCTTTGTTCAAAAATAAAGATTTGATTCATCGACTAATAATTTATGTATTGTTTAATCTCGATTCAGGGTATATTGAATGTGCACACAATTCATTGGTGAGTTATTTGAAAGATATTTATATATTGATTAAGAGATAAACTACAAGAGAAAAATGACAAGACTTTATGAGATTTATGTCAATTTGGTTAGATCAAAGTGAATAATGAAAACTCTAGTTTTTGTGCTAAAAACTTGTTTGTGAATGCATTTCTCAGTCTTTGGTATTTTCTTTATATAATTGAACACTTTCCTTTTTCTTATCAAGTCGGCATAACCTTATGCCGACTTCAACTCGATTGATACGAGTTGTGTTTATTCAGTGGACCATGTCTGAGGGATGTAATTCATTTTCAAGAATGAGTCATCCAGTTCATTGTGAGAACCAAAGACGATTTCAATGAATATATAAGAGTGAGTCTTAAGAATTAAAAACTTGGTGCGTGTTTTTCAGACGGAGTCAAACTTCCTCCTCGAACATTATGGTAAGCGAATTCTTGGTTTACTGTGAAACAAAATAAATTTTGGTTTAAACAATTGTAACTCTTCAAACTGAATCCGGTTTACTCCAAGGAGTAGAATCGTCACTCCTAGAAAGGTGGGAATGTCGCCATATAGGTCTCGCAGACCTAATGATCATGTCTCTTCCTTTTTTGAGACTTGCAATTATAAATAGAGTAATTCATTCTCATATCTTCACTTCTCTCATGCAATAACTAGTTTCTTTATCGAAATCTCTTCTCTTTTCATCATTTTTTTACTTTTAATTTACGATTTCCCACCTTAATGTGACTCGATTTCTCCGATCTGCTTTGGGTTCTTCAAGTGTTCTTCGAGAAATCGTGTCTTTAATTGATAGATGTTCGACGAAAGAAAAAGAGAAGGTTACCTCTTCTAACCCAAATTCAAATGTCTCTGGTGGGTCCAGTCCTATCGACGATCAGACTAGGTTTTATCATAGCGCTTTGAGAGATACTGGTGGACTAAAATTTGATCAGCTTCAGTTGATTCCTTATGCCGAGGAGATGTTCATAGCCGATGGAGATTGTCAAGAGGCAATAAAATACCATACAAAAGAAGTCCTTAAGGTTGGTTCTGATCTAGAGAGCGATCAAGAAGAAACTTGGTGTTTTGATAATAGTCATTTATACCCGGTTCGTCGTAATTGAAATGGGTGCTTTGTCTTCCAGCCTGCTCTTGCTGATGCCGAAGCCCTCCCAACAGTAGTTTAAGGGAAAAATGGATATGTATCGAGTCTACATGGTTAAATTTTACAGCCATCTCAGAGCTTTTGGGGAAACTTGACTTTCCTATAGGATTTACGTTCATCATCCCAAGACCTAAGGATCGGCTATGGACTCCACATGTGGGATATTATTGTGTGTACAAGACATGGTTTCAGAAGGACGTTAAACTATTGTTCCTAATTCCCCGACTCATCACTACTTACTACAGTAGAAAGAATATCACTTTGCCTCGATTGATGACATGATGAATTAGGATTGCGGTTGCATTAATGATCCTTGCCGCCAAGATCGACGTATAAGTGAGTGTAAGAGTTTTTGAATGGATGTGCCAAACACAAGTGAAACAAAATGGATACATCTATACGAAGATGACATCAAAGATGAATCCTATCTTGTCATCCCTTAAAAACACGCAACTAGTTTTGTCACTATTTCTTTGTTAAGATGAACCGAGTTGAATTTTAGGAGCCACCAACCAATTCTTGAGTATTATGGAGCACATATTTGGAGTCCTAGAACACGAATGTAATAGTAAGATATCCATCTCTCACTACGAGTCTAATAATATAACTAAATCTTTGTTCCAGTTGTCGCATGTGAACAAGGAGCAAGTGTCAATCGATAATATGGTATGAGTGTCGATCGATACTTCGTAAGGTAAGCATTAACATCCTAATCAATATGTTCACTAGGTTAACTAGACCAGCCGTCGCATGTATCTAACAACCTAGCTTAATAGAATTAATTCATGTAATGAACCTACTGTCGTAATTATCAGTGTCCTAGGCTCATGGTTCTAGTTAGCTACTTTAGAACACAAGAAATAAGAACACTTCTGATGAAGGATCCTAGAAGATCACCCTAGAAATTCTATGTCTCAGCAATTCATATAAACTCTAATAGAATCATAAAGTTAACAAAAAAAAACTACTCATACATGATTAAGCAAAGCATAACAATAATCTGAATAGAATGCATAAATAGATAGAGTAAGAAAACTAGAGCTCCAATACAAATATCTGAAGGAGTATTGATCTTCTTTCCAAAAATAAGTAACCTAAAGCTTCTACATATGGTGGTATTTTATTATGTCTATGTGGCTGTTTTGCCTAAACATGGAAACACACACATAAATACTAGGTATAAAGCCAGTCAGGGATAGTCTTGTAATTATGTGAAACTTCTGGGGTTGAGTCGGTTTTGAGATTAAGTTGGCTCGTCTACTCGCACAAGTGTCGATCGACACCAAGGGTTTAGTGTCGATCGAAACTACTTCTTGATTTCGACTCTGACTTATGATTTCTTCATCAGCTACTAGTTTCCTCATGATTAAGCTCCAAAATTATCCATAATCTCCACATTGCTCCAGAACATACATGGACCTAAAAACACTCTAAAATAGACTTCAAAAAACACATACTATAGGTGAAAACTAGTAAAATCCATAGTACATCATCCGTCAAAGAAAATGTTGAAAAGTCTGGTAAGGAGAACATAGACAAGTTTGCTGAGGAGGAGATGGAGAATAACGCAGAAAAACATCATGCCTTCCTTCTTGTAACGAGGAAGAGACTGCCAACATGGGGAACAGTCCCATTATAATATAATTGTTCGTGCCGCAGCTAAACGCGCACTTTCAAATGGATCAGTTCCTCTTTCTAAGAGGTAACAGGTTGAATTTTCCAACATAGTTGAGTTTTGATATTCAAAGGGTACTTTGTTAGTGAATGATATTGATGTAACAGCTGATTTTTATTTCGGAAGATCAGAGGCCTACTCTTGAAGACATCATCATCATTAAGCTTATTGCGCCTAGGGTGCCGCCTCTTTTCCCGTGTTTATATAGGTGACGATTCCATTTCTCAGAGTAAACTGGCACACAGTTCAAACTCATAGATGGATCGATCAAAAACAAATCAAAATTAGGCTGCACAATGGCTAACCGGATTAAACTAAACTTTGGATGCCGAGTAAGCAACAAACTGCTCGTCATGACTCTCCAAACGCTTTCTCAAGTGAATGATGATTTCCCTTGTCATGATTCACTCAAAATTGCTTCATCGGGTGAATGGCAATGTCCCACCACTTTCAACCAAAGCGGGTATCTTCTAAGGCAAAATCCCTTGTCGATGGGGAAACAACCACAACTGTCATGTTCACCAAAAATTCCTTAAGGCAAAATCGTTCACCTACTAAGTGACAGCCATGACTGTAACGTTCACCAAAGGTTTTCTAAGGCGAAACATCTTGACCGAGTCTTTTAATCTCAAGACCTAGTCCCACAAATTCATTGAGATCGACTACTTCTCTCATAGATGAACTGAGGGGACTTACTGTTGGAGAGGAATTGCACCCCTCTACAAGATCCATTGAATATAAGGACTCGGCCCAATAATCCAAGAATCAGCCCAGAATATCAGCTTCAGAGGCCGCCACTTGGCTCTCGAGCATGACCAATTAAACTTGGCCAATTAAACTCGGCCTAAGACTTTGGTCTAAACCACTTAGGTCAGACCAACTTAGGGAAAACAGGGAGGGTGACTCCGGCTATAAAAGGAGGGGCATGAGAGACCAAGAAGGAAATTCATACCTCATTACAGAGAGTGACGGCTAGACACTAAGGTCTCCTCCCGTCTTGTACTTTTCTGCCAAGCTCGCCGAAAGTTGTCACTTTTCTCTTGTTCATATAAACACTGTAATCTCCCTTTCATCTGATCAATAAAAATGCCTTTGAAATAACTCACAATCAAATTTTATTCATCTCCTCAGAGCTGACCAACCTCAAATTCAACATTTGGGAATAAGATGTCGTTCTCTCAGCTGGGGCCTCCACTATTTATGGGAATTTTGATGTGTCAGTTATGAAAATCCTAGGGGGAGATGATGAATTGAGTGAGGTCACCAAAGACACAGATTACCAAGCGTAGTGTGAAACGTTGCGAATTCATATATTTCCTAGGAGTAGGATGTGTCGGTAGACTTTGGAGGAAGAGAGGGACAGAAAGTAGGGACATGGATGACCATCATAGCATATGGACTTGGATCTTATCGAATTCAATTAGAACGTTTGTAAAGAAGACACCGATGTAGGAAAGGGAAGAGAAGGGTAGTGATTTGGATGTACTTATCTACTTCTTTTGGGCCTTTAGGAAATTGAAGACGCATGTTCAATATGTTTGGGTAATCTAAGAAATGTTGGGCTTGAATATTAGGTATGATGATGTGATCTAACAACAATTGGGTTTCGGCGTGAGTTAAGTAATTGACAGGAGATTATTTATGTGTAATTTAAGTTTTTCACTACAAGAAAACACAGGTTTTACTAGGACGGTTTGGCCTCGTAAATTCCTAGTAAAGGACACTTTACTAGGAATTTACGAGGAAACGCGTTTCGTAGTGAGACGTTCATCGTAAAGCTTATTTCCTCGTAAATTCCTAGTTAATTTACGAGGAAATTTTTTCTCGTAAAGTCGTGGTAACACTTTCCTCGTAAAGGACTCGTACGCGTCCTCGTAAAATCGTAGTACTTACTTTCCTCGTAAACGCGTAGTAAATGTTTACTAGGAATTCACTACGAAATTTTACTAGGAAATTACTTCGAAAATTTACTAGGGTTTTACTTCGATTATTTACGAGGAACTTACTTCGAAATTTTTACTAGGAATTTACGTCGAAATGTTTTTTCTCTATTAGAAAATAATAATTAAAATAAATATAAATAATATATTTTTTGAAAATTAAAAAATCTAAATTATAAACAAAAAACGAAATAACAAAATATTTTTTATAACTAAATATTAAAGTTTTAAATTCATAATATACAATTAGAAATAAAAAAAACTACGGATGCTCCTCGTGAAATCGACGAATGAAGTCCTCATCCCGGAACTCCCCCTCGTCCATGTTGCTCGTCGACGGATGTGACTGTGGCGGTGGATAATGTTGTGTTGGAAGCGCTCCGGATTCCCGTCTGACACGCAACATCTCCGCTACTAGCGGGTTCCCGACCGCCAAAACGTCTAGGATTTCGGAAAAAGAACTCACATGAGACTGCGTCGCCTGCAACTCCGAGTGCAGCTGAACCGTGACATCGTGCTGTTCCTGAGCATAAGACGATGTCGCTGCGCGGACATCGTTAACGGAACCAATCTCGACGATACGTCCCTTTTTCCTAGGAGCGACCTTTAAATAAAAAGATTGATTAATAACGTTTAAAAAAATAAATTAAATAAATAATAAAAATTAATAGAAAAACAAATTATTTACATCCTCGTAAATCTTATCCACTTCAGGAGTGGATAATATGACGGTTGTCCCAGACTGCTGAGTGAGCTGGGTCTGGCGGTGGTCAACCCGAGCAGCAATATCGTTGTAGATCCGCTCGGATCTAGGATCTACAAAATGCCCAGCCTTGTTCCGGTGGGTCCTCTCGTAAAGCTCTTTCAGAGATGGAAGAGCTCCTGTCTCTTTAGCTTAAAAAAATAATTTTAAAAATTAATTATTAATTAGAAAAATATAAATAAATTAAAAAAATATTAATTAATTATTAAATTATTAATTTTATTACCATGTCTAGACGGATTCCCGCGTGAGGTTTTCGACCCCCGGTGTGAAGCATCTTGGTGTTGCCATGCTCGTCTTTTGTCATGCGGTTCTTGGAGTTTGTGTGGGAGGTTCTGATCGAGTCCGGCAACCCCCAATAACTGATGAGGCCATCCTACACCGTCGATGTGAGGCAATCGGGCTTCCCCGCGTCATAACCATCGACCTGAAAAAACAAAATTTAAAATCATTTGATCATCAATGATATAAACTGAATTAAATTTAGAAATCCACCTGAAAATTGCTCTTCCAGTTGTAGACTATGTCGAGCAATCGCGTTTTTGCCTTCGCCTCAAACTCTTTCTTCACCCGCTCGTGAATCCCTATGGACCAACGATATTTTTGCTGAAACAAGAAAATATTAAATTAATTAGTTCAATAATATTAAAATTTATAAATAATTAAAAAATAAATGACTTACGGCGAACGTTTTGAATCAGGTCTTTTTGGTGTGGCTGGCCGTCATTTTCCAGTTTGGAGCTGCATCGGGAAAGTATCCCTTGATACAATCGGTGACGCTCTGAGCGACAGACCCGTCAACATTAAACCTGAAAAAAAATATTAATTAATTAAATTTGTTAATTTTTTGTTAATTAAGAAATAAATAAAAAAAATTTAAAATGAAACATACCAGAATATGTTGTGGCCGTCCCGTCGGAAAGGATCTAACTCAGGTAGCCCTTCCCTGCCTGGAGCTGCCATAATATCCTCGACCGTGTACACCGCAAATGGAGCGGTTGGCGGCACATCCAAATCGGGATGAACCCCGACGGCCGGTGGAGGAGGAGGAGGAGGAGGAGGAGGTGGGAACTGAGTCTCGGGAACACTTCCGGCATCCAGAATCGTAGAACCAGGAGCGGAAGAAGATGATCCGCCAGCCTCACGACCGAAAAGATCTCTGTAATGAGTACTACTGCCCTGGCCCTGCTGAGACGACGACGACCTCTGAGCCCTAGCAACCTTGTCATGTCTAGGCATCTAAATTTTTTAAAAATAAAATAAAAATTAA
This sequence comes from Moricandia arvensis, assembly GCA_905132765.1. NCBI lineage: Eukaryota > Viridiplantae > Streptophyta > Magnoliopsida > Brassicales > Brassicaceae > Moricandia > Moricandia arvensis. Next base: position 9,809 of record CAJHQP010007710.1, read on the forward strand.
TTCCCATATCATTTAAAAAAACAGTTTAAAAAAATACTCCACCTAATCTAAATTCCCTAAACTAACCACCTAATCTAAATTCCCTAAACTAACCACCTAATCTAAATTCCCTAAACTAACCACCTAATCTAAATTCCCTAACTAGGAGCTAGAGAGTACCTTGAGAGGATTTTGAGAGAAGATTGCTACAAATGAGGTTCCTCGTTGGCTCGAGTTTATATAGGGAAACAATTTTCCTCGTAAAGGCCTAGTAATTTTACTAGGACTTTACGAGGAAAAAACTAGTCCCGTGTTTTATTTTCCTCGTAAAGTCCTAGTAAAATTTATACTAGGCCTTTACGAGGAAAATAAAACACGGGACTAGTTTTTTCCTCGTAATGTCCTAGTAAATTTTACTAGGACATTACGAGGAAAAAACTAGTCCCGTGTTTTTGTTTACTAGGGTTTTACGAGGAAAGGGTTTGTAAATCCCTAAACTTGAAACCCCAAACCCCAAACCACAACTTCCTTAACTTATATATAACATCTTCTACAACCAAACTCCAAACCTCTTCTACACCAAAACCTCAAATTCAAATTCAATTTTTTTATAAAACAAACTTAAAACATACATAATTCAAATTCGTTTTTGTGATTAAACAAACTTTTAAAACATACATAATTCATTCCGATACATTCTCAGAATCTGTAGAAACATCATCATTTTCGTTAAACTCGTCCTCAACACCGTCGTCCGTTGAGTGATCAGGAACATCTTCGTATTCACGATTATGCGGATCAATGAGTAGGATGTCATCAATTTCTGCTTCAGGTTCCTCGATTTCATTGGTATTTTCTTCTTGTAATGGTGGTTCTTCTCCAACGATTATTCGTCCTCGAGGTGTAACTTTGATAACAGCTAACCAGTTTATTCCCGAGGTAGTAATCCGAGGGTATGGAATGAAGCAAACTTGATCTGCTTGGGAAGCTAATATGAAAGGCTCGAATTTGTTGTACCTGCAAAAATAAAGACAACGTAGAAATTAGTACTCAGAACATGTAGTATGTCAAACAAAAAAAATTTGTTGTACCTTCGTCCACCATTGACATCAACTACACCGTTCTTGTTAATCCGAACACCTCTGTTGACGACGGGGTCGTACCACTCACACTTGAAGATAACGCATTTCAGACTCATTCCTAGGAATTGAACTTCATAAATCTCCTGCAATATCCCGTAGAAATTTGTTTCGCCTTTCACACATATTCCATAATTACTTGTCGCCCGGTGTCTACCATAGTCATAGGTATGGAAAGTATAGCCTCGGGTGAAATACATCGATGATGTAGTGACCTTTGCAACTGGACCTTGAAGTAATTCCCTAAACCATGCGGGATACTCAGGATCGTCATAATCAACCTGCAAAAAAAAGTAGTAGAACTACACATTAGACTTACTTTGTGGTAATGTATGCATAAAATTTAAGTTATAATAAATACCTGTTTCCTCAACCACTTGATAAAGTGTTGATTTTTCCTTTTCTCTAACTCTGTTGTCGATATACCAGGTATTGCTTCTTCGACTTGAGTCACAAATTGGCTGTAAAATTATGTTATGTTATTTAATCAATTGAATATATATATATATATAAGTGTGTATGTTTATATGTTTACCTTTCAAAATAACCAATCAATGGATGCTCACAATTAAGAAGAAAAATGCACTATGGACGTCTTCATCACTCGACCACCAAACCTCTTTCAATTTCCCACCCAATCGCCCAATTTGGCAAAAGATGTCTGGAACATCTTCTTCCATATATGTCGGCACGACACCACCATCGTCATATCTTCTTGGAACTCGTTTCCGTGTACGTACTTTCGGTGCAAAGTAGTACGATGTGAAATGTGATGTTTCTTCCGTCAAACTTCCCGCAACAATAGAACCTTCAACTTTTGCTAGGTTTTTGGCTTTTCCTTTTAATGTTTTCATGGCCCTTTCATACTGATACATCCATCCATAATGCACAGGTCCACGAAGTAATGCCTCATACGGGAGGTGGACAACAAGGTGTTCCATGACGTCAAAAAAGCAGGCGGAAATAGTTTCTCCAAGTTGCACATTAAGATGGGGATGTTTTCATGAAGTTGTTGGACAACTTCCTCTTTAAGAGTGCGGGTGCTCAGATCCCTAAAAAATGCTCCAATTCCTTATATATTACAGAAACAAAAAAAATTATAAACACATTACTATATATATATATATATATATAAAGAAATAAATTAATGTTTGCGTTGTTTATATTAATTACCTGAAAGTGCTTCATGTACTTTTGTAAGTAGTAGCTCCGCAAACGCAAAGGGAAGTAGTCGCTGCATAAAGACATGACAATCATGGCTCTTCATCCCGGAGAACTTTTGCCCTTTCTCAACACATCTTGAGAGATTTGAAACATACCCATCAGGGAACTTCACTTCTGAAGCCACCCAGCTGAACAACGCAGACCTTTTTTCTGATGACAGTCTGAATATCGGAACTTGAACTGGCCCATTGCTTTTTATATGTAGCTCACTCCTTGAGCAGATATCGGGTAAGTCCAACCTCGATTTTACGTTGTCTTTCGTCTTCCCTGGGAAATTCAATATAGTGTTCACGATGTTCTCAAAAAAGTTCTTCTCTATGTGCATCACATCGAGGTTGTGGCGCAAAAGAAGATCTTTCTAATATGGCAATTCCCAAAATATACTCTTTTTGTGCCAATTGTGCTGCACACCATAAGAATCAGGCATATTACTGGGAACATGCCAATTCCCACCACGAGGAGCTGTTTCTAGAGCACCGTAGTGATCGATTTGCGCTTCGATTTGTTCTCCAGTTAAGTATGGAGGAGGAGTGTCTCTGACAACCCTTTTGTGCCTGAACAATGTCTTGTTTCTTCGGTATGGGTGGTAAACGGGAAGAAATCGACGGTGACAATCGAACCAAGTAGTCTTCCTACCATTCTTCAACTGAAACGCATTGTCATTCCATTACAATATGGACAAGCTAATCTCCCATGTGTAGTCCATCCAGACAACATCCCATATGCAGGAAAGTCACTTATGGTCCACAAAAGCATTGCTCGCATCGTAAAATTCTTTTTCGTTGAACAATCATATGTCCTCACCCCTGTTGACCACAAATCTTTCAACTCTTTTATCAGTGGTTGTAGAAAAACGTCGAGAGATCTTTTGGATGCTTTGGACCAGGTATTAATATGGTCAAGAATAGAAACTCTCGTCGCATGCACATCTCCGGTGGCAGGTTGTATGGTGTAAGAAAGACTGGCCACAATGAATATTGTCTCCCTGACATTCCAAATGGACTAAATCCATCAGTGCATAATCCAAGATACACATTCCGGCTATTGCTAGCGAAATGTGGATGTACATTGTTAAAATGTTTCCAAGCTCTTGCATCTGATGGATGAGTCATCTCTCCATTCGTCTGAGTATGCTCGGCGTGCCATCTCATCCCTCCAGCAGTCTCCTCAGATTGGTACAATCTTTTCAATCTATCTGTGATTGGTAGGTACCACATCCTTTGGTACGGTACCCTCTTACGCCCTCGACCTTGCGGTTTGAATCGTGGCTTCTTACAAAATCGACATTCTTCTAACTTCTCATCATCTCCCCAGTAAATCATGCAGTTGTCGATGCAAACGTCTATCATCTCCGAGGGCAACCCAAGACTATATACCAATTTCTGAATCTCATAATAAGATTCAGCAGACACATTGTCTTCTGGCAAATACTCTTTAAACAAGTCTGCCCATGCATCCATACAATTTTCAGGTAGATTGTGATCGGTTTTAATACTCATCATTCTAGCAGCCAACGACAATTTTGACAGACCTTCTCTACAACCACTGTAAATTGGCTCATTCGCAGCTTCTAACATTTCATAAAAAAATTTTGCATCTAAGTTAGGTTCTTCAACTTCATCATCATCATGAGTTACAAATGCATCACCTACCATATCATGAACCCTATCACAATCTACCATTTGTTCCTCCTGGTGATGATAGCTATTTTCATTAAGCAAGTGATTAACCGGTTCAATCTCAACATTGCTATTACTACTGCTAGCTTCATTCATACAACTAGCATCTTCTCCATGTTGATACCAAATATAATAATATGGCATGAAACCTCTATTTATTAAATGCTTCCAAACATTTTCACGAGGACCTAATTTTGTATTGCAGCATTTCCGACAAGGACAAAACATCTTACCACTTTCCTGCGTGAGTGGTGTAGAATCTGCTTGATGCATAAACGTCTCCAACCCTTCGAGAAATTCTTTCGTCACTCTCCCGTTATTATCTCTGTGTGAATACATCCACTTCCGCAACTCGAAAATATTTCCCGGACCGGACATTTTTTTTCTTTGATCAAGCTTATAGCTGATTTTTTTTGGTGTGTTTCAAATGAATCACAAATGGTGGTATTTATAGAAATTTTCGAATCTGAATTTGTACTAGGAAATTGGGAGGAAAAGTAGGTACAAAACACGTTTTAGATTTAAAATACATATTTTCTAGCCATTTCCTCGCTAATTCGAAGTAAAAGGAAATTTTCCTCTTAATTTCGTAGTAATATTTTACTAGGAATTTACGAGGAAACATTTTACTACGACATTACGAGGAAATGTCCTTTTCCACGTAATTTCCTCGTAATTTTACTACGAGTTTACGAGGAAAACATTTTCTCGTACGTTTACTTCGGATTTACGAGGAAAACCATTTTCCTCGTAAGGTACTCGTAAAGTCGTAGTATATTTACAAGGAAAATTTTTCCTAGTAAAGGCCGAGTTTTCTTGTAGTTTTTTTAGTATTGTGGATCTCATTAAAAAGGAAAGTTGTCAACATGGATACTCTCAATAAATAGATACATGTCTTACTATATATATGATTAGTCTTGGTCCTTTGAAACCTCTGATGTGGGATCTCAATACGTCCATTCGAAGCGATGACTGTTATCGGCTCATCTCGACTTGAATCCCACTTTAGAACCACTAATAAACCATTTTTGGGTCACCTTACTTGGGTTAACAAAACGAAGCTCTGATACAATAATCATTTTCGTGGGCTTGAATACTATAGAGGTATGATGATGTAGTTAACAACCTAGGCTTCGGCATGAGTTACATAATTGACAGGAGATTATGTATGTGTAATTCAAGTGTTTTAATATTGTGGATCTCACTAACAAGGAAAGTTACCGACGTCGATACTCTCAATAGATAGATAACTGTCTTACCATATATATGATTAGTCTTTGTCCATTTAAATTTCTTATATGGGATCTCCATACGCACATTCAAGAGGATGACTCTTATTGGCTCATCTCGATTTGAATCCCACTTTAGACCAGTAATAAATCATTTTTGGGTCACCTTACTTGATCAACAAACGAAGTTCTGATACAATATTAAGGGGGTGTTATTCAATTGTGTATTTTAAATCAACTCTATAGGTTTTATAGTCTTATGTTATTCAATAATTGATTTTAAATTTTCTATTAAAATCCAATGTTATTGGTTATTGTATTTGAAATATCCATATTAAAAGATTTTAAAATCTAGTGTTATTGGTTTTTATATTTACAATCTTTTCAATTACAAAATTTAGAATCCATTGTTATTCAATTAATGATTTGAATATAAAATTTAAAATCTTGTGTTATTCAAATTTAATAGATTCTTATTACTCATTTGATTTGAAAGATTTTAACTGAATTAGATGATAATTTCATGTGTAAATTATATCCCTCAAAATCTAACCTTTTACCTACATATTTTAGAAACATTTTTATTATTATTGTAAAAAAAGTTTTTTTATCACCCATAACAATAGAAAAACGTGATTTTTTTCATCACACCCCAAACCTATACGTCTCTCTCTCGTCACATCTGATTGTGTTCATCAAATCCCAAATCTATAAAGTCTCTCTCTCGTCACATCTCTCAAGTTTTTCAATCATCATCCAAATCCATGTGTTGTTTTGGTAATCATCTATCTCTCTCTCACATTCAATCACTTGCCTTGCAAAAACATTTATATCAAGATCAAAGTTTAGCTATATATATATTCACAAACTTGATTGCATTTTATTGATTTTAAGAGATTCATATAACTTGTGTAACAACGTAAGTATTGAACACGTAAAAAAAATTCTTACGCAATTGGCTACTATGGAAACACAAGTGTTGCCTCTCAAGTAACTTACGTGACCTAACATCATCTGTTTTGTTTTTCATTTTTATAATAACTATTATATAAACTATTATTTTACTGTGATCTTGTGAAAATATTGTTATCTAGGTTTATAAAATGGAACAAAACTTTAATGAAGAAGATGATTCAGATATTGATATTGTGCTATTGATGCTTTTGGACTCTTTTGAGAATCAAATTCCACGTCGGGTAAGGCGACAAATCACAAGAGAAGGACATGATTATATACAAAAGGCTTTGAAAAATGATCCTCATCATTTCCGACAGTTATATCGTATGTCTCCCGATGTATTTGCGGATTTATGCTATCTCATCAGAACAAAGACAGGGTTGGAAAACACACGATATATGTGTGTCGAAGAGATGGTTGCGACTTTTTTGATGACAGTTGGCCAAAGTTCTAAATACTGTCAGACGATAGACACTTTTAAGAGATCAAAGTTCGCAGTGAGTACGAATTTTCATAAAGTTCTTAAAGCTTTAAACACACTCGCACCAAGTTTGATGGCCAAGCCTAGTCATACCGTTCCTGCAAAAATAAGCAAAAGCACAAGATTTTATCCATACTTCAAGGTATATATATTTTATGTTTAAAATGTTCTTTTTAGTTTATTATTAACAATATGTACGTTTTAATTTAGGATTGTATCGGAGCTATTGATGGTACTCATATTGCTGCAATGGTAAAAGGTCCTGAAAAAGCAAGCTACCGTAATCGAAAAGGAGTAATTTCACAAAATGTATTAGCGGCTTGTAACTTTGATCTTGAGTTCATATATGTTTTAAGTGGATGGGAAGGCTCAGCTCACGACTCGAAAGTTCTACAAGACGCGTTAACAAGAAGAACTAACAGACTACAAGTTCCAGAAGGTAAAATTTGATTCAGAAATATAATATGAAACTATTGGATATAATGTTTTCTAGATCAAGTGTTATATAATGAGTTTCGATCTTTCAGGAAAATATTATTTAGCTGACTGTGGGTTTGCAAACCGGCGTAATTTCTTGGCTCCAATGCGAAGTACTCGATATCATCTCCAAGAATTTCGTGGTGAAGGGCGTGATCCAGCAAATCAAAATGAATTGTTCAACCTTCGACATGCATCCTTAAGAAACGTTGTCGAGAGAATTTTTGGTATATTTAAATCTCGGTTTGCAATTTTTAAGTCTGCACCTCCATTTTCTTTTAAGACCCAAGCAGAGATAGTGCTTGCTTGTGTGGCCATACATAACTTTCTTCGCAAGAAATGTGGGTCAGATGAATTTTCTAGTGATGAAGAAGAAGACGAAGAAGATGAAGAAGAAGCTAATATTGAAGCTGCAAATCTAAATGAAGAAGAAAATGGTGGTGAAGAAAATGGCGGAGAAGAAAATGTTGGAACACAAGAACAAGAAAAGGAATATGCACGACAGTGGAGAGCAAACATAGCTTCAGATATGTGGAGAGATGCTACTAATATTGGTAGCCAAAGATAATTGAGTCATTAGCTTTCTTTATAGTATTTATCAGGTTGTAGTGGTAATGTTTTTTGGTGTATTTGGATCCACAAATACATTATTGAATTCTTTATAGTTACCTATTTTATGAATTGCAGCTGTCGTGAAGTATGTTTGGATAAATAAGTGGTCAAGAAATATATATATTATATTGTGTTGTTGCCATAATGTCGAGAGAAAGAATTTTGCAAGAACTGATAATAGTTACAAAGAATAATATAATATATGTAAATATACACAATGTATCTACATTTAAGTTTTTTGATAACACTTCATCAACACCTATCAGTCTTTAGCTTCCAATGTAACCGTTGTTAAGAGCATCGCCTGTGGACTAAGAAGACACCACTAGATTCCTTGTGTGCTGATTCCACTTGTTGGTGAGGAAGTGGAACAACCCACGAAATAGACTCAAGAAGATTGCATCACCATTAAAAAAATTACCCTTACAATTATTCACAACTTTATTAACAAAAATTAGATCTAAAAAATACCAACCCAATGTTTATCTTGATACAGCTACATATTTATCTAGATATAATTACATATATATCTTGATATAATCACATGTTTATCTTTAAATAACTACATGTTTATCTTGATATAAATACATGTTTATCTTGATATAAATACATATTTTACTGTAACCACAATTTAACTATATATATATACTGTAACCACAATTTAACTATATATATATATATATTTCCCACATTCATCAAACTCAAGAAAAATCAGTTTATTAACTACGTACATGTTTACGTAACGGTTAGTTCTCGTTAGCTTTTATGCATATACACATGGTTAATGAACTCTTTCTATCATGTTTGTTTAATCATTAATGTGGTTTGTCATTTAGTGCATGATTATGGCGGATTCACAAAAAAAGAAAAAAGAGAAAGGTGAGTACAATCCATGGAGTCCCGATGAAACTAAATTGTTGATACAACTTCTTATTGAAGGGATCAACAATAATTGGCGTAATTCTAACGGCTTGATGAGTAAATTTACCGTTGAGACCAAACTTTTACCAGAACTCAACAAAGAAGTCAGTCGTCCAAAAGATTACAAAAACTATCAAAGCAGAATGAAATATTTAAAGCAACAATACCAAAGTTGCACTGATCTTCAACGTTATTCTTCTGGATTTGGCTGGGATCCTTCAACAAAAAGATTTGCAGCATCTGACGAAGTTTGGGATGCGTATATAAAAGTATGTGTCTATTTTTATTTTTATTATTAGTGTGTACATGTTATTAATATATTGTATTATTTTATAGGCACATCCTACTGATAAAAATATACGTTATGAAACATTTGAATTTTTTGATGAGTTGCAAATCATATTTGGGGAAGGAGTTGCTACTGGAAAAAATGCTATTGGGTTAAGTGATAGTACTGATGCACCTATATACAAAGTTGGAGGAGATTCAAGAGAAGAACGTTTGAATGATCTAGACGGCATATGTGAGTTAGGCGCAGAAAATTATCACCAAGAGTCTCCGGAGTTTTTGGGACCATTTGATCGTACCGAGAAGCTTCAACCAAAGAAAAAAGCTAGACATGAAAAAGGTACATTACAAAAGGATGAAAATCCAGCTGTGGCAATTAATACTCAAATCTTGAATTTGATACAATAAAGAGAAGAAAGACAACAAAAAGAAGCTGAGAAAAAGAAAAATAACGTTTGGGATGCTATCAAAGAAATTTCAGACTTGGAACCACGCATTCGTTATAAAGCACTTACAAGTATTTATCATTTGGGCATACAAGACGTCTTTGTTAGTATGTCTGTGGAAGAAAGACTAGGATGGATTCAAACCAATATGGAATGAATATAGGTTTTATGTGTTTTTAGTTTATTTTCTCTTTTTTTTTTCTTGTTACGTTACATTGTGTTTTTAGACTTTTTTTTATTTACATCTTTTATTTTTATTTTAATTTGGTTTTAGAATCCATAGAGAAAAAAGTTCAACTCTATTATAGAATTTAAATGAGATCCTATAGATTTCATTGTTACATTGACATGGATTTAAAAATGGTTAGACAAATCATATATTCTAGATTATCAAATGAATCAACAAAATTAAAATCTAATCAATTTTAAATCTGTTGGAATTTACTTCAAGTTATGTAACCAATAACACCCCCTAAGTTTCTTCGGTTTTCATCTTCTAACTTAAAATCATTTGGTAATAATTTAATTAACTCTAACCCCTTATATATTAGTGTTGGTCCCTTTAAACTTCTTATTTGGCATCTCTAACAAAATACAAACAAGTGTAGATTTTTATCATGTAACAAAGTCAGTGCTAGGGATGGGTGTTCGGGTACCCATTCAGGTTTAGTTCGGATCTATTCGGGTTTCGGGTTTTTGGGGTTAACGATTTTAGCACATTCAGGTATTTAAAATTTTTGGTTCAGATTTGGTTCAGATCTTTGCGGGTTCGTTTTGGGTTCAGATAATCATTTTCAATTATTTTTAAAAATTTAAAATGTATATACTTTAAGTTTATTAAAATATAAAAGTAAAAATAATATGTTACATATAAATTTGAATAATGTATACCAAAATACCTAAACTTAACTTAATTGGTTTGAATTAAATAATTGGACGGAGAATCAATAGATATTTTATGCATTTTTGGTGTTTTGAGTATATGTTAGCTATTTTAGATATTTACTTGACTATTTGTATATGTTTTCAAATATTATTGACAACTTCAAAAAACTTATATATTTTCGATATATGTACGGATATTAAATCTAAAAATAGGTAACCTATAAATTAAATCTAAAAGTAGTTAATCTATTCAAGTATATAAATTTGATTCAGATATATTCGAATACCCAAAATATTTTGTTTCGGATCGGGTTATGTTCCGGTTCTTTATCTACCAATATTTTGAACCCGTTTGGATATTTAACAAATTTTGGTTTAAGTTCGATACTACTTTTTCCGATCGAATTTGGTTCGGTTCTTTGGACTCGGATTTTTTGCCTAGCACTAGTCACTGCATATTTTGACAAATAAAAATATCATATGGATCGTAAGTAGACCAAACAAACGGCATTCACAGAAAATCTAAACATTGTTATCAAAAGAGTTTCTTCCTAGACTCTAGTCAACGTGATAATAATATAAATTTTTACAACTAAATATTAGATAATTATATGAGCCATTAATTAAAAGAAATTTTATTTAAAAGTAATAAAGTTATCTATATACTACTATAATAAAAGGGGGATAACAAGCACCATGAGAGTGTCCACGTCGGACAGTTTAATTACCCTATCAAGAGGCGCCACATCAGATTCATTAATACAGTTCAGCAAAAACGATTTTGGGCCACGCTCAGCCGAACCCTCAACTTCTTCATTTGTTTGCTAGGCCCAGCCCAGAACCATACGATGATTAGGGTTACCTCTCTTGCGTCTCAAACTCTACCTTTCCTTCTCCCACCTCTGCGACGCCGAATCTCATCCATTTACGTACAAACACACTTCCTAAAACTCTCACTCTCATCAAACCCGATGGAAAACAAACGCGAATCTCCAGTCTCCGACAACCGCAACTCGAGCAAGAAGGTGAACAAGTCCTCCGCGATTGCTTCCGAACCCTCCGCAAAGTCTTCTGGGTTACCTGCATCTCCGGTCAATCATCACAGCAATAGAGCCGCGTCGTCCTTGATTCCGATGAAACCTATTGGGTCTTCCACAGCGTCGTCGGCGATCTCCTCCAAATCTGCCGGCAAGGCCATTGTCTCTTCTGCGGACGATGGTGAGGTCATGCTTTTTAGATATGTTACTCTGGGTCCACACGAAGAAGATTTGAGGTTTCGACTGGTTCATTTATGGGAGGCTCGCAACCCGCAAAGCAAAACCCTTATTGGTGAGGAGATGCTCCTCATCGATGAGCAGGTATATCTTTAGATGTCTTCCATGATTTAATATTGTACGCTTCTGCTATAGATCTCTTTAAAAACGACGACGTCCTTCTCTTACGATTCCCTTTGATACAATCTTCGCAATTTACTATTGGTAAATATCTAATATTCAAGTTAGACCAACTGGTTTATGTAACTTGATTTTGTAATTAGGTTTTAGATTACAGTGAAAGCCTGCCACTTACAAAATTAAGTATGGATAGCTGACTTTTTGTACTAAATAATATCCATGTATATGTAAGTTAGTGGGGATATAAATCAAATGTTAACAAAGTAGAACAACGACCATATATATATGCCATGGTATATATGTATGTGTCATGTGTGTGGTAAGTTTTGTACTCAACATATATTTTATGTAGCCGAAATAGTGATTTGTGTTTCTATGTTACATCATCGTCAACGAGTTTTTCGAAAATGGGCAAGAAAATGTTGTTTAATCACAATCCAGACACTACAATATAGTATAGTAAAGTTCATAGTTGGTCTGCTTTATAACATTTACAAACAAAACATAACTTTTACATTTGTAACATACATTACATCTTATATAAAATTATATTTTAGGAAACGATTGTAAACTTTTCACCATGTGAACCAGTCATATGTATTCAGAGATCAAAAATAGGATCATTTTCTCTCTATCGATCTGTGATGATGTTAGTGAGTTAGTAAAGTCGGATATAGATCTTTTTAAAAGTCTCTTTCTTTTGCTTTGCAGGGTACGGCTATTCAAGGGTTCATTCTGGTGAGCCGTGTTGAATCGTATACGCCCTCTTTGGTAGCAGACTCCGTTTACAAACTCATCAAGTTCTTCGGGTCCAAGAACAAAGATAATTTCCGGGTATCTGATCATGATGTCACCATCAGTTTATCCTGGAACTCTGATCTAACGGTGGTCGAGAACAGTCCCATTGTGTTTCCCGAGGACCGGTTCCGATTTCGAACCCATGAGGAGTTTGACACAAATTGTGATCTCAGGGGTGATCTTTTTGGTAAGCCCTTTGTTACCATTTCCACGCAGTTATGATTAAATTCGATTACTATTGGTTTTGTGCTTACTAGTGGGGTATATTCTAAGTCGTCTAGATTGCAGTATACATATGTTTGCATTTCTATGATAAAAATCAGATTAGTATTGGGTTTATTATTAGGTATGTGGATTTTAGAATACATAGTTTCCATTATATGTTTAGTGTTGAGCCTGTATATTCTGAAAATATTGAATTAGTATTGGGTTTGCCGTTAAGTATCCATTTACTAAATACAGACTTATTTTCCCACCATATCAGATTTTGTTGGCCACCTGAAGATGATCAATGGGCAGGCTATCACCAACCATCCTGTCCTTGACGAAGCCACCATAGCAGAGACACGGCATCTTATGGTTCATGTTCAGAAACATGAGTAAGTGTTTCCAATTTTTAAAGCAAATTATGTGTGTTTTTCCTAATAGGAGAGGTTTGTTCTTATGCAGTGGTTAAGTTGTACCTGTGGGACAAAGCCGCATCGGACTTTTGCGAAAAATACAAGTCCTATGAGAACTCTCCAAGCGTCCTGTTAGTCACAACAGTCAATCCCAAACGTTTTGGAGGTCAGTATTCCATCTTTTAGTCTACCATTTACATTTTTAATAAGCTATGGTGAAATATGCATCTATGCCATTTTAGATTAGTAGTTTTGTTTGCCATCCTTAATTGTGTTTGGTTGTAATACTACATCCATGTGTTGTAAACAGGGACCCTTGCTCTTGCATCCATGTCATCATCTCGAGTGTTTATGGACAATGATGTACAACCTACAAGGGAATATCTGAAATGGTAGGTGTTTAAGTTTCAATAATATTTTACATTAGACTACGGGTCTAACAGTGTTCTCTCACAGGTTGGGCTCGAACACCGATCTTGCTAACAAGATTAATGCGGAGGTTGTGACCAAGCCTGAGAAAGTAACTATAGCTGATCTATTCTCCTTCATCAAGCAGGATAATGCTAAGATACTAGGATAGCTATGTTTTATCAACCATTATGAAAAGTATTTGTTTTTAACAACTTTATTTTGACATTGTCTTATGTTGCTTGGTTTGAATGCACTGCTACAATTGATGATGTGTTCCATGGCTCAGCATGGTATTACATATCATGCGCTGTGTGCAATACTAAGGCGACGAAAGGTCCAGCCTCACTGATCTGCAACAATAAAAAGTGTAAAAAACTGAAGTTCTCGGGGTTCCACAGTAAGTGTTTAAAATTAAGCTTCATCTTCCTTTAGGCAGCATTCATCACTAATTACTTTTCATTGCAGGTACCTAAAACAAATCTCAGTTTATGACCAGAGTGAGCAGGCAGTTTTTGTCCTTCTTGGTGAGGCAGGACATGAGTTAACTGGGGAGCAAGCATCAGAATTAGTAGCTAGCTACTATGAGGTAATGGTAAATCTGTTTAATCATCGGCTTAGTTTATGTGATTGTTTGGTCATAGGGTTGTTTTGGTGTTATTTGTTTTATCCATCTGGCTTACAAAAACAAACTGAAGGTGTTTACAGAGTCACGGTACCATTAGTAAAAAAATTTCTGACTCTTTCTCTTATATTGTTTCTTGGATGTTAGGCTAATGAAGACATGGGCGCTGAGGAACTGGTGCCGATACCAAAGGCTTTACTGGATACCATTGGGCAGACTTACAGCTTCATTGTGAAAGTTTCAGACCATAACTTCACCGACAAGAGTAAAGCCATAAATGTGACCAAGGTACTCCCAAAAGAGGCTATAAAACCTGCAGCAGACTCTGAAGAAAATGCCACTCCCACAACACATGAACCAGCTGTTTTGGAGTCAGAAAAGGAAGAGTGTACTCCTACCATAGGCTTTGGAGCTACTTCTGATGACAAGATCAGGAAAGCCTCTGCCAGTCTTCCAACAGGGGAAGCTAAACGTCCAAAAAGTGGCTAATCAAGCTCATATTTATCCTCTCTTGCAGTGAAGCATGCACTGCTGTTTTAAGACTTACTACTTACGTATTGGCTTTGGTTTATTTCCCTTTATCATTTTAAGACTTTTGCTTTGTTTTAGTCATTTTATCTATCTACTATAAGACTTTTTTTTCTTTTTGGATACATTTTATCTATCTTCACCAGCAATTTTAATTATATGGAATTTGTGTTTTTGATGCCTATGAATTTCATATAACAATTTTTATTGTTAAAACATGGTTAGAGAAATGCAAATATAAGGGTCGTTGTTATTCATATGGCCTTAACATAAATTAATACTATAGACATCTTTAACTTTAATTTAAAAAAAGAACATCTTTGACTAAGTAAAATTATTAATGAGAATATGTATTTACCATATATGCAGATCCGTTTCTCTTCAAAAGTGGAATTATAAACGTGAATTATTAAATAATTTAATGACAAACATTCCATACATTTTTAAAATTTTATATTCAATACATTTACTTAGAATAATTTTACATTATAAACACTTGATCATTGGATTGATATTTTTTGCAGGGTGTAACGTTTTTATAATTACTTTACAATCATATTGCCAATTTGTAGTTCAATACCAATACTTTTCAAAAACATTAAAACTTTTTGTATGTTTAGTTTGGACTTTTGGTACTTCAATTCATTCGTGTGTTCACAACTTTACATTGTATTCTCAAACCGTTGCTGTTAATTCGTTATGATATTCGGTTGCTATTTAAATTCTCCAAATAATATATATTTTACTAAAGCTTTACAATACATATGGATCAACATGCATTTAAAAGATTTGAATTCATATGCCATGACGAACGGTTACAGCTGGGCCATTTGGCGTTGACCTTGGGGTTTTCATTTTTTTCAACAAGGAGGAAGATTTTCTTAGATCTTTCTTAAGTCATAAAAATTATAGATTTTTAATAGTGCTTGGAAAAATTAGGATTAAGTGACATATTACAACTACATTATAAAATTACATTTTAATAAAATATAACATGAAACATTTTATTTCTCTTTACAATTTTTTTCTACACTATTAGAGATTTATGAAAAAACAATTCCAAAACAAACTTTTGCTGCCCGCAGGGCGGAGATCGGATCTAGTTTTGATAATATCTGATGAAAACGTTTTGGCAAATCTCCTAAAAACTTATTTTCAGCTTTTGTTCTTAAATAGCAACAAAAAGTCAAAATCACAAAATAAGATTTATTAAATTGTCAAATAACAAGGAGAAATTGCCAAAAATACCACTTTTCTTGTAACACTTTTCAAAAATATATTAATCACTTTTACCCTTGTTTCTGACGAGGAAAAAAACACACTTACAACCCTTGGGTTAATTAATTTAAGACTTAGGGTTTAGAGTTAGGGGGTGGTGTAGGGTGGGGTAGGTTTAGGAATGTAAAATTTAGAGTTCTAATTAATTTAAAATAAATTTGACTCTTTAAAAAGTGATATTTTTGAAAATATCTTTTTAATGAAGGTAAAAGTGAAAAGTGGTACAACAAAAGTGGTAAACTTGAAATTCCCCCAATAACAAGTCCATCTCCATTTAAAAATTAATTAATAATTTTATAAATAATAAATAAATAAATATTAAAATTTTGATAATAATAAAATAAAATAAAAATTGGAAATTTGTCTTTTCAGAATTATTTTTCCGAAAATGTATATGTATATGTAAAATTGTTTTTCAAAAGAATATTGGAAACTATATTTTAATAAAAATAATTTAATATGCTTTTCCTGAATATGTATAGTATTTTGATGAATTTGAATTTAAAAATACTTTCACGAACGTGTATGATACGTCATTAATTTATTAAAAAATTCTGAATTCATGAATGCTTGCATAAATATGTAAATATATTTTTAATGTAACTTGTATATACATTTAAGAAATTTTCTTTAATGTGTACGTCATCTTCATGAATTTTATTTGTATGCATATTCAAGAAAAATACTACTCAATATATAATATTTCTTGGAAATTTACAAAAATGCTTTTAAATATAAATAATATTTTCTAAAACTTAAGATATTAAATTCATGAAAGTGTTCCAAAATTTCTAGGAACATGTTATACATATTTGAGAATATCTTATTATATATATATATATATATATATATATATATATATATATATAATTTTATGGTATTCATAAACATATATATTCATGAATATATACGTAATAAAAATTAAGAATTTATTTAAGATAAACTTTATTAAAAAAAATTAAAATTTTATGAACATATTATATATTTTTCATTATTTTAAAAAATTTATGAAAATATTATACTTGTCAAAAAGGTCTTCCTAAACTCAAATTTAGGAACTTATCATATAATTTAGGAAGCTCTTACCTAACTCTAATTTATGAAGATATTATACATATCTAGGAAAGTCTTCCTAAAATTGTTTTCCTAAATGTGTATGTTATCTTCCTAAATTTTATTCGTATGCATATTTAAGAAGGTATTATTCAGTATATAACACACTCAAAAATTTAAGTAGATGCTTTTAAATATGTATAATGTCTTTATAAATTTTAATTATCATATTCATAAATATCTTCTGAAAATTTAGGAAAATGATACAAATATTAAAGTATATATATTAAATACATATAATTTAAATTCAGTAAGGTATTCATAAACATGTTTTCATGAAAATATTTCTAATACAAATTTAAGCATGTATTTTAAATATAAATTTATGAAACTTTTCCTAAAATTTATGAAGATCTATTATATTAAAACATAGTCCTATTTAAATTTTACTGTGGCATGATTTTAATTTGGACCTATTGAATATGTTGTAACTAAAATATATGTTACTTATCTATAATATTAAAACAAAATCCCTCTAAAGATCTTTTCTTTGATTTAATTTGATATTTACAAACAATAAAACTCCTATATTTATGCTTGACATAATTAATTAATATTTCATTCCATAATTTATTTTACGTCCCATGTCATTTGCACGTTTAACAAGGTTCCTGTTATTTAACATAACTCATTATATAATTTAAATTTGAGAACATAAAACATCCCTTGAACATCTCTTTTCATTCTTTACAACCCAAAAAAAACTTTCTTTGACTAGAATAATGAACTCATCTGTCCGCCTTGCTTACTTGAAATCTGTTCGTTGTAGCACCACCGTCGAAGTCTGTCTGCTCAGATTTTTGGAGGCCATGAATGTAAAAAAGAGGAGGCAAGGTTATGGGCGTCAACATGCTTGTCCTCGAAGCTAAGGTGACTTCGACGAAGTAAAAAATTAATCTCTTTAAGTTGTTATTATTTTAGCTTGAAGTTCTTTGATTGATGTGGTTCATATTGATCATTGCTTTTATTTTTGATTTGTTTGGTTATTATTTTTTGTCCATTCGTGTTTCCAGCGTAACCAAACTAATGCTCTTTGCTCGCGTGAATTGAAGGGCAAACTTTTATAATACATCCCAAGTAGAAAATAAGTAATATGGAACATCAAATCTGCAATCTACTTAGAAGAAAATTGACGTTATCAGAAGCCAATATGCGTAAAAAGAATAACACTGACAATCAAAAATCTCTCTCTCTCTCTCTCTCTCTCTCTCTCTCTCTCTCTCTCTCTCTCTCTCTCTCTCTCTATGCATATGTGCATATTTCTCAGTACATTTTCTTCCAAATAAGCGTAATTGTTTTGTTGGAGCAGTTGATTTGTTGCAGACCTTGCAGGGAAAGATAAAATCAATATGTGTTCTGTATCATTACTTCAAAATACTAAAGCACTATATCATTACTTCAAAATACTAAAGCAGAACAAGAATTAGGACTTATGTGCGAACAAAATAGAGAGCTCGATGCAGAGAAACACAAGTTGTTGAAGCAATATAGTAGCGGTTCTCTACAGTGTTCTGCATAGAGAAGCAGGTTTAAGAAGAGAAAGAGTCTTAAGATGATGAGCTGCATACAGGATCTAACATCGATGATAAAAATTGTGATGATCGATTTTGCAGTTATCTATTAGAACCTGATTGATGTTTGAACCGAGTTCGATCTTTAATCAGTGAGAAGGTGATGGGACTCGTCAGCGAGTTATGACAAAGGCGGTTTATGCTATAAGTGGCAAAAAAGTAGCGGTTTATGCTATAAGTGGCAAAAAAGTAACTTTATTGATAAGAGAGTTCGTTATACAAATAGGGAAACAAGAGGCGAGGCAAGCGTAGCTCGGTGAGCTTGGTCGTGAAGTACAAGTCTGACAGAAA
Source organism: Moricandia arvensis (assembly GCA_905132765.1). NCBI lineage: Eukaryota > Viridiplantae > Streptophyta > Magnoliopsida > Brassicales > Brassicaceae > Moricandia > Moricandia arvensis. The sequence continues at coordinate 28,752 of CAJHQP010007710.1, forward strand.
GTACAATGTAAACCCTAATTCTAGCCGCCTTGTGAGTGAATTCGATTTTGGATCCCCTTCTTGTTGCCTCTTCTCATCCTTTTATAGCGCTCATCTGTTCACCCTAGCGAGCTGGTCACGTATCTAAAGGCTTTTCGCCATATGGCCCTTGGTCGGCCCACTAAGGTAAATCCCTTAGTTAGGTGTCGTTGACTCGACTAATTGCGAGGATTATCCGAGTTAAGCCAATCTGATCGCTAATCAGCCGAAGTGTCAACACGTCGGGTTGATTTCCAAATGGGCCGAGCATATTATCCAATGAGCCTTGTAAGAGGGAGTAATCCACCTCCTACAGTAAGTCCCCCAGATCCGTTTCTGAGTTATGTATTAAATCGGGACAGATTTCGTCGGTTAGGTCGGTTAATAATAGGGTCGGTCGGTTAATAATAGGGTCGGTCGGTTCGTTGTCGATAGCTCGTCACTCGGCGTCAATATGCTTGTTACGCCTTTAGCTCACCATTTTGGTTCCAGTGCGCTCGTTGTGTCACCAGCTCGTCATTTTAGAGGTTTGCAGAAATGTGAACGGTCGTGAGAAAATGGGCGGATCTCGGGAGTCAGGGCCCATTAGGATGCAATGTGAACGGTCGCGAGTCGAATTGGGGCTCAACTAGGCTTTAATAGACCTAATTATGACTCTGGTAGTCGTGCCTCTACTTCTCTATCAATACTTCTCCTTTCTTCATTCTCTTCACTTCTCTGCTACTACATGTATCCTCTCTCTCTTTTCTCCGCTTTCTCTGCTACTACATTTATCCTCTCTCTTTTTTCTCCGCTTTCTCTTTCTAGATTGTAGATTATATAACGTCGACCGGGTAGTATGTGTCCGAGACAGAAGCTAACTCGCGAGGAAAAGGGGAAAGATGTCGCGACGTCGCCAAGTCCCGCTAGGGATGCGACGACAAACGAACTTTGGAAGATTTCGATCTAGCGCACCAAAATTTGCTGACGGACGTCGCTAACCTCAGCTTGTCGGAGAGACTCCTCAACGTTGGTGTAGAAAGGGAAATAAAGGGTGATGATGATGGGAAAGCTGCGGAGATGTTGAACGATCCCCGAGTAAGGCAGCTTCGATTGCTGCCCCCTAGACGCAGGCGGGGAAATCTTACTCGATCTCACCCTGCTCGATCCGGACGAGCTACCGCCAGATCGGTGGAAAATAGGGTCTCCTGTTGGTTCCGAATTTCTATGCCGATATGGGAGTCTTTGAGGGAGGATCCGTGATTCCTTAGGAGTTGCTACGTCTTGCTGACATGGAGGGGCAGTCATGGACCAATACGCGAAAACACAAACGACTGTCAAGACGGTGGAGCGCTTGCTCGTCGCTTGCAACGCTGTCAGCGTGACCTATATTATTCCGACTAAGGATCAGCGACCTTGGTCGCCTCTAGCTGGGTATCAGTGCGTCTACGAGTCTTACTTCGAGGCCGACACCAAGCTATGGTTTCCGATACCTCATCTAGTGACTTCGTATGTCTCGCGTCGCGATCTCGCCTTATGTCAGATGGTGAACAGGGCGTATCGTACTATGGTTGCGCTGATGGTGTTGGCCGCCGAGATAGGGATATCTTTGTGCGTTTACGCATTTGAGAAGCTGACAACCGTATCTCGCCTGGATCATGGCCTTTTCTCGGTGAGGATGAAGCAGAACTACAACATCATCACTGGTAATCCGATAAAGACTCCGGAGTGGCAAAGGTTCTACTTCTTCGTCAAATATGACAAATTTGCTTTGGTTGATCCACCTGGGGACGAGTCTGGGACTTATTGAAATAGTGTCGCCGGTAGCTAGCTTGTCTTGATCCTCGTTTTTGCGTTTAATCTAATCGTTTCCCTTGTTTTTGTGCAGTCAAACATCCAAACTTCTACTTGTCCGAGGTTATTGTTCCGGGAACGTTCTTTGCCGACGCTCGAGCTTTGGTTGAGTTAGGTCATCGCAGGTGGCCGGACATTGGCTACGAAAGGATACGTCGTGTGTTAGATTGTATCGACTGAGGTAAGGACTATT
>CAJHQP010007711.1:0-30786 GCA_905132765.1 Moricandia arvensis
ATTCACAATGTAAAAGGTTAAGCATTAGGGTTGGGCTCGCCTTAAACTCTAATCTCTCTAAGGCAGGCCTGATACTTGTCAACTCACTCTTAAACTCTTCCATTTATTCTCCTGCTTAATATCTAAGATTACTGATGTCTAAATCCCTCTCATCTTAAGTACACACAAAACCCTAAGTGTTGTGTTACTTTCTAAAGAGATAGATCATACTAGAGATGTTCTCTTGCTTCACAAAACCAGTTTACTGTCTTAGGATTCTGGTATAGTAAGGCTGTGTATGAGGATTCAATCCACAAGTTGGTTGTCTCTTCCCTTAAATGTGAGTTCCTGTGATTGGTTGAAGAAGATTCAAGTTACAAAAGTGCTTGTGAGTGATGAAGACAGGTATGAGGTGATGCGGATGAGACTTTTGATGAGGGAAGAACGAAGATGGACTAATGGAAGAGGTGGAGAGTGATTCGTGAGACGGAATGAGTATGAGAGATTAAGAACTAATGGAAGAAAGAGATTGAGAGACTAAGTAACCAGAGACTTGAGAGAATAGAGGAGTAAACGAGACTAAGGAGTTAAGAAGGAGAGAACTTCTCTGTTGATTATTAAATCATCGACTACAAGTGTAATAGACAGAGAGCAGTTTAGGGTTACAAAATTACAGAGTTAAGCATGGGAGGTCAGGAAGGTTTTTGAAACGAAATGGACCAGAGGCTTCCACATTGCTTGGAAGACCAGCCTGGCCTGAGCAAGAGCGAACATTGGTGCTAGGAGGGCAGAAGAGAATCGCCTAGGAAGGAATGTATCTGTCCAGTGAACTGCCAGGTTCATAGTCCAAGCTCCCCTTCCTTTCCCTGTAAAGGCATGCAACCTTATCCACAAACGGTCACAGCAAGGTCAACAGCAAGGAGCATCCGGCAGATCCTTTCCAAATGCCATCTGTCCCATCTCTTCCATAAGGCATCGACAACTCCTTCCCTTCACCATTTTATCTTGAAAGCTTCTCTTGTGACCTGGGAGCAAGCGACGTCCTAAGGGTTTGTACGGATTTAGGTTTTGGTCCGTAGCGACAACTTGACCAGTTTTATGCACAAACCTAAAATGTCTTCAAATGGACTAAGTCGAATATTAAGTTCCCGGTTGCGGCCGGTCCGCTAACAGCCTACAGTCCGTAATGGCCGTTTTTAATGGTATTTTTTACCGTACGGACGACCCGAATGCACATTCGACCAATTGATCCCAAACTTCTCCAGCCTTCTCCTTCATACATAAACCCCTCCTGAACCTTGTTCTAGCTCTGCAATAAGCTTCTGGAACCCTCCTTAGACCTTGATCAAGCTCTAAGTGGTAGTTCTTGGACCCAGCTGTGCCACATAACCTTCTACAGTGAGGATGGTTAATCCACTCAGAAGGTTAACACTCCCCCTCAAGCTTGACTCTATAGATCCAATGGGGTCAAGCTTGAACCCTGAAGTCCCTCCTCCTGTTAAAACGTCTACACCAAAGAAAACGCCCCTCCTTTGAGGGATTTAAAACCTGGCAAGGGAAAGAGGTAATGTTCTTCAAGGACCTATAGGATGGCCATTGAGCCTTTGTGACTTCTAGAACCAGTAATTTGTGGATATTGGACACAAAGACTCTGAGATCGTATTGGCCTTAACTCGTGCAGCCAACAACACAAGGCTTGCACACCATAGAACTCGGCTTGACCTCTTCATAGACCCGGTTTGGGTCGTCCCCCCTCTCAACTGAATTCAAGCCACCTTGAGAAGCTAGAAACGACCAATGATTTCATCTTCTGTGAGGCTCAAAGCACTGGTAATGGTACCTGATACATATCAACAGAAGAAGTGCATCAGTACTTATGTCAGGATTAAGGACAAGGCTCAAAGTTTTTTAAACACAACCAGAGATTCTAGCAACTTAGACAATCTTCTAAATGAGCAAGATATCAATGATGGTTTCAACTAAGGCTCAAGAACTTAGAACTATTCCATTAACAATCTGAACCCCAATCTATTCAAGCTTTTAAGCAACCGATGGAAATGATGAATTGACTGTAATAGACTGAGTTCAGTTACTTCCCTTTTTGTGGATGAGGAGTGCTGCTTTGTTCACTTGAATATCCCTCACACTTGGTCTCGTTGCAACTCTTCATGGCAACACCAATTGAGAGAGGTGTTGTGGAGCTTTCAGCTTTCAGTTTTAATCACCTCACCACAGAGGCCGCCACTTGAAACTAAGCTTCGATAGACACACAAACCCAAGCTGCTCTGAACAGCCTCTTTGCATAGCACGCCACATGCCTAGACCGCGTTTTGGTGATTCCTTTGTTGAAGTCCTTGCACGGGCTGATACTGACCTATTGGATCATGTAACATTTAGACTCCCCCTCAAGCTTTAAGCTCGAGAACAACAGGAGGAGCTAAGCTTGTTGAGATAGTGTATACAGTTCCTGGTCTAAGGAACCATCCAGTCTTTCCAGACTGATGTCCTAACCCTGGAGTTGGCCTCTCTTCCTACATACCAGGAATAGATGGTGTTTGAATCACCTTAAGAGCCCTCACAAGGTAGTCTTCATGTTATGTCACCCACTCCCACTTCTTGTAGATTGGACACAAACACCACTCAATGCACAACAAACAAAGACACAAAAGCTCTATTAGAGTTAGAGAGGTTTGCTAACACCAAGGAATTCTGACTGATTCCTTGAACCTCCATGGACACGGCTACATCTGAAACGTAGCAGTTTGAGATGTGGGTAAGACCAAACCTCTCCTTGGTGTCTGTCACCCTCTTGCAATGCCGCGAACTTGGACCCCTTCTGTCCTCCCTCTGATTAGGCCGCCTTGTGGACTGAGAACTGGCTCAGGCTTTGTTGATGCAGGGAAGGACTCTCCTTTGCTTCAAACAACCCGTGAACCTTCCTCCCCTTTTTTGACTGGGAACACACTCTCTTCAAGCGTGGGAAGCTTCTCAACCTTAGGGAATTTTGATAAGTAATTGAAGGTAGGACTGAGGGCAAGAGCAGACCAAACACCTTGTCTTGCTCCCTTTCTTTTCATTTTTTTTTTCAAGAAAAAGATACCCGGAAACTTCTGTCTAGTCAACACGATATTGCATTGAATAAGGACGCGCAGACTCTCCAGAGTCCTAAAGCATGGCACATAAGATTAACTTGACCTAAAGGTGCTATACCTGCAACTCTCTTCTCTAGACAATGACCACAACACAAGAATCGGACAAGTATCCGACGACACACCAGCAGTCGCACTTACTCTCACCTCTATACTTCAATTGGAGATCGAGCTTAGATTTAGCATGCTCGCTCGTTCCATGTCCATGAAGATCTCCCCACGCGATCGAAAGAGAGGCAGCCACACAGTCCTATACGAGAAATTCGTATCCATCCATAAGAATCTTGCTTATTTCACACGAAGTGTTTCCAAAGCTCCTTTCAAAAGCACTCTCACAGTATGGACTATAGAGACAACTATCGTAAATAAGGATAGAATCTTTCTATCTAAACAACATAATACTCCAAATAGCCGCGAAACACAGCATTTGCGGAGAACAGGTCAATACCGTATAGATCATCTTGTTGCCACTTCTCTTGAAAATTGCCAGAACAAATAGCAACGCCGGAACCAGAATATCACCACTGATTTATCGAACTATGCTCTTGCAGATGGCCAGATCAGCTTCTGGTAGACGATCTTGGGAGCACCTGAGAGATGCAAGGCATCCATAAACCCTTCCACCAAGGCGCTAGTCCTTCCACCCAAGAGCTGACCCTCCACAGAGAAGTTGTTGGAACCTCTGAGGATGGCACTGGAAAATGTACCAGATGGGCTCTGAGTACGCACTCGGCAATTCTTGATCGGCGATATAGCTTAGACTCGTCCTCTCTTGTGGTCTTCAAATGGGGTAGTCTAGAGACTTCCTAGCAACCCAGAACGAAACCATAAGCATGGAACTAGACTAAAGGCAAAGTAGATAACATTTAAGATCTAACCAATCACCAACCAAAACAAACCCAACCGAAACACAGCGCCATACACCAACACAGAAAGAACAAAAGAAAAATAACCATCAACACCACACCACCAGTCATCTCCCCCCAGAACTCTGATAAACAACAAACCAACCAAACCCAAAAACAAACCCCAGCAACCAATCACACCAAACAAACCAGACCAAAAGCCACCAGCCTGCAACTGAAATGCGAAAGCAACTCTTATCACCAGGAGACACCAAAAACCAGCTCCCCACCAACCCCCAAAGCCACACACCAGCGCCCCTCATGATACAATGAAGTTTTCACCAGGGAGAAGACTTGCCATTGAAGTGCCCCAAAATGAAACCTGTAAAAACAACCGTAAAAAGAATCAGACGCATGCAAAATAACCTCCGAAACGTGACCTGCCAGAGATAGGAGACATATAGTATATGATAGCCCAGACAAAGCCAAAAGAACACCAAAGAACCACAAAATCAATCCAGAGGCGAACTAAATGACTATGCATGTGATCATACCTCACAAGCCTAAAGATAAAACCGGAAAGCTAGTCAGAGTAAAGATCAGTATTCGATTACGCCAAAGTGACCAAGCACCAAACACACCCACACACAAGCAAACAAGAATTACAAAATCATGACAACAGACGATAAAAGCACATGCACATCATAAAACCAAATACACAATAACAGAGAACATAGCATGAAGAAGACCATCAACATGCCACTTGGAACAAAACCAAGAAAACCACCATCACCACCGAGAAGAACCACAGACAAATTAAGAGAAACCCATCTAGAAGGACTTCATAAACCGTACACCCACCAAAGAAGACTTACAACAGACCCAAGAAAGCCAAACACAGCCCGAGATACCCTACCGAACAAGACAAGATGAACACAAGAGATCTAACATAACCCGAAAGCGTGATGCAACTCAATCCAGAAAACACACAGTACAGTAAGCAGACAAGCATGTCTCGCGCCAATTTAGACACCCAGAAATAAACACTTAACCGAACAATCCGAACAAACAACACCGCTCGTTGTAAAGTAAGCACAGAAGAGATGCACCAAATTAGATCCTAGTAGGTTTCACCACACCACCTCATCACAGAGAGTATAGCGATTAATTAGATGGAGTCAAGGGAAGGTTTATGACACGAAATCGCACACAGAGGACTCCACTAAATAGCTGTGGAGACAGAACCACTAAGCCCCAGCCAACCCCGCGGTCCAAGAGAAGAGAAACGCACCTGAGGAACTCGACAAAATCGGCATCACTCCAACCGAAATAATAAGCACCAAAAGGTTCCTAAAATGCCATAACCTTGAAACTCCCTCAGTGAACTGTCCAGGATTCCAATAGTCCACAGACCCTCCTTCATTCGTCCAGCTCATTCTGTAAAACAAGTCCAACACCATTACCTAAATCACACACATCTCCGGTCCACAAAAAACCGCAAGGCAGATTCTGCGACACGCACCAAGGTAAGGCCTCTGCAACCAATATCACAACAACAAAAGATAGACCATATAGCTGAAAGTCCCAACAAATCTCCTCTTGCCATAAACCGACATACCGCCCGAGATCAACTCATCCACTTACAACACATGAAGCTTCCAATCAGTAGAACTAGACCCTCTAGCGCGAAAAACGCCAGCCAAATCGTAGATAAAAGTACACCACACAACCTAGGATGCCTTGATCCGTAACAAGAGACTTCAATTAAGGGTAAATTACGATCCTACAACTTTGTACACACCACAACCACCAATAACAACAACAAACGGATAAGACCCTTGCACAACACTACATAAAAACTCGCTCTTCATACCGTGAACCTAAGGTAAATGCATGACAAAACCCAAACAACCATACCACACCCCTCTGACCATTAATAATGAATAAGATTTCCCCGGCCAAGTGATTCGTGCCTCGATACCGTACAACACAAGCAACAATACGATCTCCACAACACGTATACCCGAATTCATGAATACATCTACAAAATAAAAACACAAAAAAATATAAATAGCGACCTCCAGAAACTAGTAACGGAACGACCCCGAACTTTAGACACTATATAGTATGGACAAAACCACACTATATCTGAAACCCAAACTTCTCCCAAAACAGACCAAATCTTCCCTTTCAAATAAGTAAACCCACCTCACATCACAAAACCATATGTAATCTAGCTACATGACATAAAGCTCCTGGACACCTCCTAAATAGACCACTTTGATCAACTACAGATCATCTAAGTGCATTAACTTTGCCCAAGCTTCGCACATTAAACTTTAGTGCGAAAAAAAAATGGAATTAATCACTCAAAGACACAAAGCTTCAACCACTGAAATACATCTGGATCTGACAAATGAGACAACCACTCATTGTATCTTAATAATAACACTACGAGAGTTGTCTCGGACACTTCAACACAGAAATGCATGAAAAGTTGAATGAAAACACCTCCATAATCTTAAAACTAATGTAGCAACCTCACTGATGCATTCTATCACTTCAAACACAACACGAGACTCCAAGTTTTGAGGTATCCATATACGATCTTACTATCAACCGCGCCATATTTCCCAACACCTAGATCCTTATCATTTATCAACCACAACCATCAGACGCTAAATCACCAAGCTATCAACCTATGATAGGACACCAACAACAACAGTCTCATACCCGCAAAGAGCCATCGAAGAACAAGAATTCATCACACATCATATAGTCTTACAAGTTGCTGACATATTCCCAATCAAACTACATGTGCATAAGTGCTGGCCGGCACATGCAGGCATCTCACCATCATATGAAGTAATGAGCTTAAGTGAAACCAGTAACTGAAGTAGAACACAGAGACATGGAACTGGAACAAAAAATCGGGAATAGAGAATAAGAGACGACATAAAAAGCAGACTTCAGTTGAACAAACAACAATGAGACTACAAACATTAAGCCAAATTGGGTAACAGAAAAACCAAATATAATCGCATAATGAAGAAAACACAAGACCATTCAAAAGAACAATAAAAGAGAATAATAAAGAAGGACATACATAAAAAAGATGCTATGCAATTGACTAATCAAGAAAGACGAAATGAAGCATGTGTTTACAACATTAACATAATACTATAAGAGGCATCCATACAACGAAATACATAAAAGGAAAATCAAAAAACATCGAGACATAAAAAGGAAGAGACAGTAGGAACGACAACCAGATCGAAGGAGCGCAAGCGCAAAGAACTCCTGGTTTTGAACTACTTATGTAGATGGGCTAAGGGGCGAAAGAGAATGACCTCTTTTGGATCAAATCTGACTAGACCTATTCACCTTTCCAGCTCGCAGAGAACAGGCGAATTAAGTCAAAGCTACTCTCCTTACGAGACGAAGCCACTATCATATTTACCCGATACGAACACACTGAGTTAACCTTCTCCTAATTAACCTCATCCCAGTTTACTTTGCCTCTCTTTGCCTCTGATGTCCAAGTTATCAGGCCCAAATGATGTAACGGACTAAGGGTGTACAGGACAAAAGGCTCCAATCCGATTACCCTGACAACAGCCAATATGACCCACACTCAACCAAACATGAAGTTCGAGAGTCGGATTTAAAGTCAATTTTGCAGAGTCGAGTCGCCGTCCGTAAGCGGCATAATCAGCGATTACAGTCCAGTACAAGGCACATAACAGTCCGAGTCACACTTTAGCACACAACCTAAACGTTTGCACCCACGCATCACAACTATCTGGTGATCCCAAACGTTCCAGACACATAAGCCTATACAACCTCTTTCCTTATTATACATCAGACACACTTATGAGCTCTCACCGGATGTGATATTCGACCCCATAAGAACACATTAAATAAGCTTCCACAACAGTCCTAAATCAACCAAAACGAGGACCACAACAGATAGTACGTCCCCCTTCAGAGAGTAACCGGACCTTCATGCTAACACTATCCATCTACAACCAGCTTGACTTCAAAGCTTTCGGAATGAGGGAGTCTGTACCTAGATAGAACACGTGATGAACCCAGAGAAACGACCGAGGGAAAGGTTGAGTCCCTTTGGAAGGTTAGGAACGTGAAAGACTCAAGCTTGACTAACACCACAAGCTCAAAACTTCAGTCTTACTACGCCCATCTTCAAGAACCAGCCTATGGATCTCAAAAAGTTTCAACCTATATCTTCTCAACTCGAACTGAACACCAAACCCACCCGTCATCTATGCAACCTGGACATATCACACACCACGATAACATCCTCTCCGAGATTTACTACCACTATCAACGCCAACCAGACCACACACAGTCAACCCACCACCACAGAAACCCGAGACTAAAGCCAACACGACTTTACCCAGACCGGACAAGATTTTTGTTTCTAGACTCACCGCACGACCGCACCGAGCACTACCCTCATAAAGACGACTGCGACACCGCCAAGACACCCAAGAACCCACATACGTCTGGAGAACATCAACGACAAACCTCATACACATAGACAAAACAACGACAGAACTGCCAATGAATTTAACCTAATCCAATCCACCATCACAACAACAAAGACGAGTAACAAATTGCAACATCCAACTATCAAATCACGACAGACAGAGTCAACCACAACTACCAACACAAGGCGGTTTCACTTCAAACAAGAAAGCGACGTCACTAAACCGGACACAATCACAAAAATCAAAACCAATCTGATAACAGACCAGCCATAGTAGGATCGGCGCAGAGAACTCCATTCTTCTGAAACCATATTAAATGCTCCAAGACACCACACACCCAACCCCACAAAACCACTACCATCAACCTCATATACCACGCCAACAACCCAACTGACAACCAAAGTAAAACCCACCTCCCACTCTCCAACCCCAAACAAACCAACACCTAAAATCAACCCAAAGGACAAACCCACCAACACCAAGTACTCCTCACTGATGTTGAAAACACTAATCAAAACTTAAACACAAAAAAAATCACACCCATTGCAAGATATAGCCTTCCTGCACAACCAACAACTCCTCATACACTCCCCAAACACCCCAAACAAAAATAACCAACCCCAATCAACCCAAAACCACCAACACAACAAACACCCCAAAACAACCACACCACACCAAAAAACAACCCACCAACACCCACCACATAACACAAACCCCCACACAAACTCGACGTGCCATCTACCTGCACTTGATACAAGGTCTGCAAACACTCCACTATCAAATCCGGTAACCCCTATTGAACCCTTGGCAGAACCCTACCACACAAAAACCAACCCTCACAAATCCAACTCTCTCTAACGCGAGAAACTACACTACGCACCTCAGACTTCAACTAATCTTAGAATCCAACCTGGCCCGTGCCACGCGCCCCCCCAATAACTGGTATCGACACTAGGAGACCTTACCTTCTCCCGCCCTATGATCACATCCAATTCTGAACGAATGCCCCTCACCCCACCATCGGCCCACAGCGTCAGCCATACTCTGGCAGCCTAGAGACCACGACATCCAACAGGACGCTTCAGAGAAACCATTGATCACTCCTCCAAGCACTAAGCTCCAATACTCCAAAAACTGGATGCCCATACTAGTTAGAAGTTGAACCAATTTAGCGTACCAATACCTGAGACCAGGATAACCCTGCTTCATGTGTAGGATGAATCACAGAAGCTCACGCAACCTTGTGTGACAAAGAAACTTGTTCACCACGTGAACAATGAAGGGAGGTCCCCAAAGGGACGAGTTTGAAAGCCAAAAGCTCTGATTTTTATTAAAAGAATGTGTAAGTTACAATATGTGCTGCTTTTGGCTTTATAAAGACAAAACAGAAAACCCTAACTAGAAAACCCTACCCTAATTCGAAAATAGAAAACCAAAACCTATTTCTAGTTGGTTTATAAAACCCTAACCCTAATCCTATTCCTAATGTGTTTATTAAAACGAAAACCTAATCTTACTTGGTTTAGAATTACAAGAAATCAGAAATACACTTGAGATAAAGAAATCGGCCAGCCTAAACCAAGCTGGTTTATCTTTCCATTTCTTGGGCTTGAAAGGCCTATTTTCAGCAAACATATTCTTGGGCTTGTCCATGAACAAGTCCACCACGTCCTTGCTCTCTTTATGATCCATGTAGAACGTGAGAAGATTATCCTTAGTACATGTAATGCTCTGCTCCATCTGTTGAAATTTAAGGATTTGTGACCCCAAACATTTCTGGTGAAGTACATGAGCATAAGGGGGAAGAAGCTCAATGGCTTTCTTAGTTTTTCATTAATAACAACACATACATATTTATACAAAGTACAAGAATTAATCCTAAGGCTACTGCACGTCAGTTTACATCAGCATACTAAAACCATGAGCTAAAACCAGCTGAAGAAACCAAGGCCACCTCTTGTTTCATCAGAAATATCTAGCAGCAAATGTTGACTTCTTTGCTGCTGTATAATGAGTAAGCAGCTATTATTGACTTTTCTTCACCTGCTTGTCACCAGCTTGTGTGCTTGGCTACTTCTCCTTATTGGATCAGTATTGGGCCAGTTCTTCTCATGGCCTCTCTTCATGCTTGATGGACTTCCACTCCTTAAAGGATTGGGCTTCACTTCTCCACAAGCATATTGGGCTGCTGGTTCTTCTTTAATTTGATATGTGGGCTGGTCTTCTTCTTGGTTCATCATGCTATTGGACTCTTCTTCTTGGGAAACTTGTGTAGACAACCTTATTGGGCAACACTGAAATCTTTCCTCACGCCAATCTGCACAAAGTGATGTGTGTTTGCTCTTCTCATGCACCTTCTTCATTCTTCTTTTTCTCTGGAGCATGAGTGATTGCCACACTCAAATGGATCCCTGAAGGTCTTCATTTTCGTCCTCACACTGCTCCATAAAGTGATGATAGCTTTGCTGCCCCAAAGCTCTCTTTCACATTCATACTAGGCGCTCTCCATTCCACACCTTCACTTATGTGCTCCTCCTTGTTCTCTTTGGAGTGTAGATATTAGCTTGTCTCACTCAAGCTCCTACATTACACCACATGAAGAGCTTCTCCTCCTGCCACTTGGTTCAGCTCTTCCTGGTGTTCTCATTTCAACACTCCTCCTCAAGATAGGCTGGATATGAATATTAAAGCCTATCTTTCACAATGAGAACACTTGTGTACATCTCTGGAGTTCTTCTCCTTGTGAATCACTTCAACCACCACTTTGATCTTTCCTTCTTGCTTTCTCCATCTAAGCTGTCTTTCAGAGATGCTGCCGCTTTGCCTCTTGTGGTCAGAGTGAGTATAATACTGCCATCTTGGGTCACCGTTGGTCTGCCTCTTTGGTCTGCCTCTTTTGGGTCAGCCATCTTGGGTCGGCCATCTTACAGTAGAGCTCTGTGTGAAATGACTAGCTAGTTTGGATTCCACCAGTTGGTTAGCCTCCATGGTTGGTCTTCATGATTCACATTCTAACAGCCCCCCTGAAGATTGGTCTGGATATGGAGTGAAAGCCAATCTTGAAATGGGAATCATGAGTGTACACATCTTCTTCTTATGTGTGAGCTTCTATTTTTTTTGTTGAAGTAGCACTAATAGCACTGCCATCTCCTCTTTGGAATAGCTTGTGTATGTACTAACGTTTTTTACAACTTGGATTCACCTTGCTTCTTCATTTGCTTGAACCACTTCTGATGGAAGCTCTATTGAACTCCTCTCATCCTTGGTTTCAGCTTCATGAGAGCTTTAGATGTGATCCAAAAAACATAAGGCTAATTAAAATAGCTCTTATTACAAGATGAGTTTATAAAAAACCTATCTCCTCCTAAGATATTTAGCACACGTTTTTCATTTTTGCAAAACACCATCTTGAAAAAGCACCTTTGTTCTTCTTGTAGCTTTTGGTCTGTTGGTAATGTTGGAATGAAGAATAAACAAAGCTGGAGTTGATGAAAGATGATGTGATCATGGCAAGCACCAAGGAATATGATGTGATCATGGAAGAGGGCAAAGAGATCTTAGACGAGCCTCATGATGCCACAAACCACCAGCAGCCTGGTGAAGATTCTATAGCCATTCCAGAAGGTCCCATGACTCATTCCAGAGTCAAGAAACTTAAGGAGACTGTTGTAGGATTACTCACTTCACATCCACAACAAGAAGAAGGTCTTGGACAAGGTTTGATCCGAGATGTCTTGAACACCATTCAAGCCATCTCTACATCAAGCTGAGTTAGTGTCTAGGCAAGACATTTGGTGTGTGCTCTTTTCCTTCCTTTTGGTTTTGTCCCACGAGGTTTTCCGGAGGAAGGTTTTTAACGAGGCCACGACTTGTCTTACAAATCACTTAGGCTCTATCTCGGCCCAAGACCAGTAGAAGTATTACATTTTAAGCTTATATTATGTTATAAACTATAGTTTCCATTTTTTTAAAGTTTTCGAAACCCTAGAGAGTATGTTCTCTGGTTTCTTTTATTTAAGGGTTTTCCCTAACCCTATTGTAGACACACAATCTTTTATCAAAAAAACCTAGTTTTCTCTCTTCTCTCTTGTCTTTGACGAGTTGAAGGTTTCTGGTGTGTAATATCCAGAGTTAAGGGCTTCTTATTTGGTGTGTCATATCCAGATCAGTCGCCTAGGAGTATCAAGAGATCATCCATCCCTCTTGTGTCACCATTCAATCCACAAACCTTGAAGAACTTGAGTCTCTGATTCGTTCTTGCAAGGATCTATCCATTCCCATTAACCAAAGAGCATCCTAGGGGCGCATCAAGTGGTATCAGAGCAACTTTGGTTGGGAAGTGCTCGTTTCCTCTCTTATTGTTTTTGTTTCATCCGTGTTTCATCTTTATCATCTTGAATAAGCAGTAGATCTAATCTGTTTAGGGCTGCTCGAAATTAAGAGAGATTAGACAAGGTTTAAGAGATTTTCCTTTTTGCTTGCGGAAACCCTAGTTGTTAAACCCTAGCCGCACAAGTTGTCTTTTTCCTTTTAGATCATTTTGTTTCATCTGTTTAACTTGTTAATCACCTTGAATACGAGTAGATTAAGGTTGTTTAGGCTGCTAGAGAACCTTAGAGAAGTTTAGACAAAGTTTAAAGAATTTCCTTTTTGCTTGACATCAGAAACCCTAGTTCCTTTTTACCTAGCCGAATTATCCTTTTTGCTTTTGTCTTGCAAAACAAGCTTGATTTCGTGTTCTCCTTTTTCCTTTTTGCTTGTCTTGTTACCTAGAAACCTTTTACTGGTTATTTTCGTTTTCCTTTGTGCAGGAAGCAATAGGGACCGAGTCTGAGGAGGAAGCAACGTTGGTACCATGGCAGGAGATCAGAAAGGAGTCCTCACTAAGGATGAAAGGCTGTTACTTAAGGCTATGAATGCTCAGCTGCAACAGATGATGAGAATCAGCCATGATAAACTCTGGCAGGAGTTTAGACAGGATCTCCAACAAGCTAATGGACGTGGAGAGCCACACTTCAAGCAACCAGCCAACACATGGAGCAGACCACACCAATCTTCTCTCACTCCTAAATCAATTGATCTTTGTTCTGATTATAAACCACTTACTAATATTCGACTCTATGCTTTTTCAGGAAAAGGTGACTATCTAGGATGGGAAAGAACCATGGACAAGTGGATGCATTACAACAGAATATTGAAGAAGGAAAGATTAGCTTTTGCAATTTCTCAACTCAAAGGAAACGCTTATAAGTGGTGGTTGCAAGAAGAAGATGATCGCAGTTTCTACAAGGAACCAACTATCACCACGTGGGAGAGCCTAAAGTTGTTACTAAGGGAAAAGTATGCATCCAAAGGCAACACTTCCCTAAAGTCTCCAGTGAAGGAAGTCACATCTAGCAAGGCAGTAACCTGTTACAGCAAAGATAAAACAGAAAAACATTCCTGGTTCAGTGAGGAAGATAAAAAGAAGTTATTACAAGTAATGATGGATGTGGAGAAGCAATTCAAGAGGACCAACCCTGGACGTTCATCACAGAAACAAGAACCAGACTCAGCTGCACAATCAGATTTAACTGCACTAACTCAAGAAGCTCAAACAGAAACATCTTTGGTAAAAAGAAAGTTTGGGACAGAACAAGAGTATTCTCTTTTCTTACCTCAGCCTGAATTCAATTTCAGTACTTCTTGTGATGAACTAACTTTTATTGAACCGGTGCAACCGAGTAGCCTTGTTTCAGTTTCACAGGTTGAAAAAGAAGAATCGGTAGATAGAGAACCAGAGAAATCAACACAAGGAGAAGAGTTGGAACATCAGAACAGCTTGCAGTCTAACCCAACTCCTAAACCCTTGTCTCATAACCAGAAAAAGCACTGTAAGGAAGCTAAAGTGGTTAGTTCTGTGCCTATAATGTGTGTTAAAGTGAGTACTAAAGACATAAAACGTTTTGGTCTTGACAAAGTAAAAGATTTTTGTGTTTCAAATCTGTTTTTGATAACTTGCTTAGATCTTTTATAGGACTGGAACCAGAAAACCTCTTTGATCAAAAACATTTTCAAAATAATAAAAACAACATTTCTGGTCATGTTTTGAGTCTTCAACAGTTTCTGAAATATAGCAAAAGCTTTGATCACTTTGAAAAGGTTTTAGAGCTTGAGTTGAAACAAACTGATTTCTGTTTTAGACAACCTTGTGATTCATTTGCTAGAACTGAAGAGAAGAGTTTCGTTGTGAATTTTCCTAGGCATGATTTGAACACTGATGATTGTTTTGCATCCACATATGTCTTGAAAGAACCTAGGAAGTTACATGAACCGAGATTGCATCATTCTGATGTTAAGTTTGAAATTTTGAAATCTGCAAATATCTCTGAACTTGAGATTGATTGTTTGTGTGCTGAAGATGTTTATAAACGTGTGGGACTGTTAGTTGATGATATCTTAGTATATAACAGGTTCTTTGATAAACTCATTGCACTTCTGAAACTTGAGATAAATGGTTCTAGATGTATTGTTTTGTGCCTTGTTAACATGCTGGTCTACAATACTTTCTTTGACATGATAACCCACTTGACTTGTCCAAAGGAATCTGAGAAAGGTACAGGTGAAAATAGGAGCTACAATGATCAGAGTATCAGTGATGAGTCCTTGGCTAAGTTGGAGAAGCACCAAGCAAATCTTGAAAGATGTCTAGCCGCCAGTCTTGACATAGGAGCAGTCCAAGGAACATATCTCAACAACCACAAGGAATTATTCAACAAGCTCGAATTCTATGAAAACTTAACTCATCAGGGTCTCCCGTCGAATTGGAATCATGTCCAAAGCTTCTCAGGTGAAAGAGTTATGGGTTGTACAAGTCAGGTGATCCTATCTCTGCTTTGTTTGAATTTTGCTAAGTTTAGAACATCTCAAACCTATCTATGGAGACCAGGTGAGCATGCTAAGATAAGTGGTCATGTTTTCAATGATTCTTTTATCACTTTTCACACAGATATAATACACTTGTTTTTGTCAAAAGAGCCATGTGCAGATTATGATGAAGCTTGGAAGCATACAAGGAGAAAGGACAAGAATGTGGAAGACAAGCGGTTCAAGCCACCTGATTTGGATCAGGATAAGCACCAAGACATCACTGGCTTCATTCTCATCAAAGAAGCACCACCAGATGCAGCACACAAACCAAAACCGAGCAAAGCACAATTTGGGATCAGATTATTACTCTTTGATAAATTTTTATGTGCTAACTTGCTTTGTTTCAATGTATCTGGTTTGAGTAATGAATCAGGAACTAAATGGATCAATGCCTTCTATATATCCGAACCAGTCAGCAACAATGCCTATCAAAGAGGCTTGCAAGGTAAGTGTAACCTGATTTCAAACTTTGATGTTACTGACTTGGTCCCCTCTATTGCAGATAAAACAGATTTGAGGACAAATCTTTTTGAAGAGGGAGGGGATGATGTGATCATGGAAAGCACCAAGGAATATGATGTGATCATGGAAGAGGGCAAAGAGATCTTAGACGAGCCTCATGATGCCACAAAGCACCAGCAGCCTGGTGAAGATTCTCTAGCCATTCCAGAAGGTCCCATGACTCATTCCAGAGTCAAGAAACTTAAGGAGACTGTTGTAGGATTACTCACTTCACATCCACAACAAGAAGAAGGTCTTGGACAAGGTTTGATCCGAGATGTCTTGAACACCATTCAAGCCATCTCTACATCAAGCTGAGTTTAGTGTCTAGGCAAGACATTTGGTGTGTGCTCTTTTCCTTGCTTTTGGTTTTGTCCCACGAGGTTTTCCGGAGGAAGGTTTTTAACGAGGCCACGACTTGTCTTACAAATCACTTAGGCTCTATCTCGGCCAAAGACCAGTAGAAGTATTACATTTTAAGCTTATATTATGTTATAAACTATAGTTTCCATTTTTTAAAGTTTTCGAAACCCTAGAGAGTATGTTCTCTGGTTTCTTTTATTTAAGGGTTTTCCCTAACCCTATTGTAGACACACAATCTTTTATCAAAAAAACCTAGTTTTCTCTCTTCTCTCTTGTCTTTGACGAGTTGAAGGTTTCTGGTGTGTAATATCCAGAGTTAAGGGCTTCGTATTTGGTGTGTCATATCCAGATCAGTCGCCTAGGAGTATCAAGAGATCATCCATCCCTCTTGTGTCACCATTCAATCCACAAACCTTGAAGAACTTGAGTCTCTGATTCGTTCTTGCAAGGATCTATCCATTCCCATCAACCAAAGAGCATCCTAGGGGCCCATCAAAAGACCAATCCAATCAGGAGCAAGCAAATCAAGCATCTGGAACAAGCAGATTTGAATCTGTCCATACAGTCTAGCTCCACAAACAACTCATCTAGCCCTAACTTACCTTGCAAGGCAAGAAAGGAGTTGGGGAGACTTAATATGGACGTTGGTAGCCTCTAGAAGTAAAGGGAATCAAGTTTGAATGGAATTACTCAGTTCTGGTTTGATTTGGACAAGTAGAAGTCACATGGGTGCTTTGGAGAAGCAGCTGGACCTGTCACTATCACACCAAGCTGAATGTGCCCTCTTCCTCCAGTCACTTTCTCTTCCTCTGGACGTGCCAGACTGTCCATGCCACAGCCTGCTCCACACCGTCTGTGTCAACCAGCTCTGAATTTCATTTCATAATAGTATTTTAATTTCACTGTTTTATTGTTAGTTTAATGTTGTTGTTTTGTCTAGTAACTTGGCTATAAAGCCCCCTACATGTACCCACGAAATTCCTAAGGAGAATTGAGCCTCCTCCTTCATTATTCTCTCTGGTTCATACACTCTCATATTCTCTCTAAGTCTCATCCACTCTCTCATACTCAGAAACTCTCTTAAACTCTCCATAATCTCCTGTCTACTCTCTGGTTACCTAAGTTACTCATAATCTCCTATTCTCTCAGATTCTCTTCATAGTCTTCACTTATACTTCATCACCTGCATTCACTCTTCATCACTTACTCTTTCCTTCTCTCTGGTTCAAACAGAACCAGGAGCTTCTTTTCAGTTTACTCTACCTATTCATCTTCTTTTCTCACAGGTAACACAATTGGATAACCTCCACAGCCACAGCTACTTGAGATACAAAGGAACATCATACATGTTATTTATCCACCTCTTCAGCTTAAGACATCCTTATCTCAACACCAAGGAAAACACTTCTGATGTGTAGGCAAGTAGTCACCAGTAAGAGAATGAACAACTTCTTGTTTGGACCAGTTCTGGAACATCTTCAAAACTGATATCCAAAGGCTGTCTTCAACAGCTTCAAGTGCCTCCTTAATTTATGGGAAGGCGCCTCTTGCTTGCAAGGATACTGAACTCCAGCTCCTTGTCTTCTGGACCATCTTGGTCTTCAAAAGCTGCATCTTCAGCAGCTCAACAACTCCAGTTCTCCAATAGTTCTCTGAAAACCTTGAAGACTGAACATCATGTTTCTCCTTAGGCGTGCCACTGCCCTGATATTGAAGGCCCAAAAACTTGAGCTCTTCCATCAGTAACCAGATTTTTGAAAATGATTTGAACAGAGATCTTGCTCTGTTTTTGTTTTGATTTGCGGAAGCTTTTGGTTCAGGCATAACACTGCTCTGATACCATGTTGAAATTTAAGGATTTGTGACCCCAAACATTTCTGGTGAAGTACATGAGCATAAGGGGGAAGAAGCTCAATGGCTTTCTTAGTTTTCATTAATAACAACACATACATATTTATACAAAGTACAAGAATTAATCCTAAGGCTACTGCACGTCAGTTTACATCAGCATACTAAAACCATGAGCTAAAACCAGCTGAAGAAACCAAGGCCACCTCTTGTTTCATCAGAAATATCTAGCAGCAAATGTTGACTTCTTTGCTGCTGTATAATGAGTAAGCAGCTATTATTGACTTTTCTTCACCTGCTTGTCACCAGCTTGTGTGCTTGGCTACTTCTCCTTATTGGATCAGTATTGGGCCAGTTCTTCTCATGGCCTCTCTTCATGCTTGATGGACTTCCACTCCTTAAAGGATTGGGCTTCACTTCTCCACAAGCATATTGGGCTGCTGGTTCTTCTTTAATTTGATATGTGGGCTGGTCTTCTTCTTGGTTCATCATGCTATTGGACTCTTCTTCTTGGGAAACTTGTGTAGACAACCTTATTGGGCAACACTGAAATCTTTCCTCCCGCCAATCTGCACAAAGTGATGTGTGTTTGCTCTTCTCATGCACCTTCTTCATTCTTCTTTTTCTCTGGAGCATGAGTGATTGCCACACTCAAATGGATCCCTGAAGGTCTTCATTTTCGTCCTCACACTGCTCCATAAAGTGATGATAGCTTTGCTGCCCCAAAGCTCTCTTTCACATTCATACTAGGCGCTCTCCATTCCACACCTTCACTTATGTGTTCCTCCTTGTTCTCTTTGGAGTGTAGATATTAGCTTGTCTCACTCAAGCTCCTACATTACACCACATGAAGAGCTTCTCCTCCTGCCACTTGGTTCAGCTCTTCCTGGTGTTCTCATTTCAACACTCCTCCTCAAGATAGGCTGGATATGAATATTAAAGCCTATCTTGCACAATGAGAACACTTGTGTACATCTCTGGAGTTCTTCTCCTTGTGAATCACTTCAAGCACCACTTTGATCTTTCCTTCTTGCTTTCTCCATCTAAGCTGTCTTTCAGAGGTGCTGCCGGTTTGCCTCTTGTGGTCAGCGTGAGTATTATACTGCCATCTTGGGTCACCGTTGGTCTGCCTCTTTGGTCTGCCTCTTTTGGGTCAGCCATCTTACAGTAGAGCTCTGTGTGAAATGGCTAGCTAGTTGGGATTCCACCAGTTGGTTAGCCTCCATGGTTGGTCTTCATGAGTCACATTCTAACACCATCGATCTTCTATTTTCATGCTGCTTCAATTGGTGCAAGCCATTAATCTCCTTCTTTGGCTCATTGAAACAAACCATAAGCAGAGAATTTTCTAGTGAACACACGAGCTTCAAATCCATGAAGTTGAGGCTGATCCAGATCGCACCATCCCCTCCTCCTTTAAAAGGATTTGTCCTCAAATCCAGTCCTTCTAATAAGGTAGAACTGTTCCTACGCTGCTCCAACTGTAATGTGCTTTTAAATAGTGTGTTACTACTGCTCAAGTGCTCCTTTTTGTTGTTCAGGACGTCCAAGAATCTCTCTAGATGTTCTGGTGGTCGAACTAACACCACATGACCGAGAATGAGAATGTCTCGATCATCTCTCAGCACAATTTTATCCAGAATCAAAGTGAATAAACTAGCATGTTTCTCTTGATCAGGAGGTCGTGTACAATGATCCCCATACTCACTCTTGAGTCTAGGACCGTGCTTTGCCTCTCTTGGGTCATCCTTTGTCTTTCCACACTTTGCTTGTACAATTGATGGCGTGTGATACAAGCTCTCCCTAGACCTCATATAAGCATGAATCACATGTTTTCTTGGTCTAGGATGATGAGGCCAAAGCTGCAAGTCTTTAAGTAGTTGATGCAGTTCGGACTTTCTCTCTTTCAACTTGTCGTTGCTGCTGATTTGAGCTACAATACCCCCTCCTCCTTTAAAATAATTTGACCTCAAATACTGCTCTTTGAGGATGAGTGTTTCGTGCATACTCAGCTCTGTTGTTTCTCTTTGCACCAGAATGTTGTTATTGCTCTTAAACTCACATAGCTTTCCTCCTGGTTCAAAGATAAAGTTGTGCAGCTTCTTGACAAGCTTTAAGTGATCCATGAGACTGAATCTAACACAAACAAGAGGCTTGATCAGTGAATAATAAGAAGAAAATCTAATGAATCCACCTTGTTCAATCAAAGTCTCAGATGACTCCTTATGAACTACAAGTGTTGAAATGAGTGAGTACATAAAGAGAAGTGAAGGGGGGTTTGGTGTGGCTGAAGAGAAGGAAGGTTTGGGAAGGTTTTGGGAGAGTTTGGATCGACCAGTCCGTACAGGCCGTACAGGCCGTACCATTCCGGGTCGACCAAACCTCGACCAAAACTTACCAAAGTTACCCGGGTAACTTTTCTATCAAGAAGAAGTTACCTTTACCCTTATCCTGTTGCTATAGACGTTGGAAAGGATAAGGAGAGAGTCTTGGACAGGCTGGCACAGCTGGAAAGTAAAAGAAGCTTTTGTGGCCAGCAAGGAAGGAGCTAAAAGGAGTTTATGTGGCCAGAAAAGAAGATACCAAAGCATCTTTTGATTCCTCCACGAAAACCCTTGTATCTGACTCTATATATGTTGTAACTCTCTCATTTTTCATCAATCAACCGAGTTTAAGCCTCTCTCTCTCTCGTTACTCTCTTTACTCTCTTTATTCTCTTTATTCTCTCTAATCTCTCTAATCTTTCATACAATCAATCTGTTTCTCTCTTAAACTCGTGCCTTTACACTCACTAAATCAAAACTGAATATGGTATCAGAGCCAGGTTCATCAAAGGGGTGAGTGTGTAGTGTCGAAATCTGGGTTCTTTGTTCTTGGTGGTTTTTGGTGTTCTTCGTGTTCTTGGTGATTCTGGGTTTCTGTTCTTCATTTTTCTGGGTTTGGGTGAAAGGTTCTAATGGAAACCAACGACCACAGAGTGAAAGTGAAGTCTAGATCTGTGATTGAGGTGTTGCAGGAAGAGATAACCTATGAGGAAGTGTCCGGATCTGTTGAAACAGCTTTGGAAAGCCATGGTTTGTGGAGTAGTCACGAAAAGGTGGAAGCTTTTGAGGATATGACTACTGGGGAAGGTCAGATAGATGACCTGAAGGATGAAGACAAGTGGGTTAGAGAAGACATAAAAGCACTTGAGATCATCCATAGATCTCTCTCAAAATCGTTTGTGGAAGTGTATAAGCAATGTCAAGCCGCAAAGGAGATATGGGAGAGACTTGAAGGAGTGTTTGGGAACAAGTTCAATCTGATGGGGGTCTGGGTAGCTGAGAAGGTTATCAGAGACTTAGAGCAGAGAAAGGACGAGTTCAATCAGTTGATAAGGAAGCTCAGATACTTGTGGTCAGAGCTGATTGATGCGGATGGTGTAGGTACTTTGGTTCAAAGAGAACAAAGTGGTCCTAAACTGAACAAGCAACCAGCTTGTAAGAAGAGTGGTATGAGACGTAAGAAAGGAAGACTGAGGAAGCTTTCCAGGGTCAAGAAAGCTAAGGGAAAGTATGGGAAGACAAACATACATCCTGCCGGACTGGAAAAGCACCTAAGGATACTGATCAAGGAAGTGACACAGCATATGGTCAGAGGAGAATGCTCCTATTCAGCTTACATGGGTGAGTCAGTAGGAGAAAGATTGGGATCCAATGAACCAGAGATATCAAGAGCTGATGGTCCTATTACGAGGAAGGATTGGGAGACATTTATGGAGCACATTCAAGCTTTGGTTACAACCAGGAAGCAAAAGAGACACTCTAGTGTTGGTGGAGAGGCTACTAATCCTATTATAGTGGATTCTGGAGCAACCCATCACATGATCAGTGATAGGAGTTTGATGAGTAATATCAAAGCCACCACAGGGAGTGTCAGGATAGCTAATGGTGATCAGATCCCAATAGAGGGGATAGGCAATCTGAAATTGTTTGAGAAGGATTCAGTTGCCTTCTACCTACCTCGGTTCACATCCAATCTGATATCTGTGAAGAAAGCAACTGTGGATCTCAATTGCCAAGTTGTATTCAGGCCAAATGAAGTGGAGTTTCAAGACTTGGAGTCTGGACAAGTTATTGGCCGAGGAGACAGCAGAAATGAGCTCTACCATCTCCAAACGACTAAGCTCTCTAAACCCTTTGACTCTATTTGTTTAAGTAGTGCTACTGATAGTATTGATAGCAGTACTTGGCATGCTAGATTGGGTCACCCTCATACTCGTGCAATTGAACTGATCTTACCTACTCTATCATTCAATCATTTGGAGTGTGAAGCTTGCATCCTAGGAAAGCATTGTAGAACTGTGTTTCCAACATCAGAGACTATATATGAAAACTGCTTTGATCTAATACACTCTGATGTGTGGACATCTCCATGTGTGTCTAGGGATAATCAGAAGTATTTTGTGACGTTTATTGATGAGAAGTCTAAGTATACTTGGATCACATTGCTTCCATCTAAGGATAGAGTGTTAGATGCCTTTGTAAACTTCCAAGCATATGTTACTAATCATTACAATGCTACTGTGAAGGTACTAAGGTCAGACAATGGTGGAGAATACACTAGTCATGCATTCAAGAATCACTTGGCCAAGCATGGGATAGTGCATCAGACGAGTTGTCCTTACACACCACAGCAGAATGGAGTTGCTGAGAGGAAGAATAGGCATCTTATGGAGGTTGCTAGATCCATGATGTACCATGCTAATGTCCCTAGGCGATTTTGGAGTGATGCAGTTCAGACTGCATGCTATCTTATCAACCGGATTCCAACCAAGATATTGAAGAATCTGTCTCCATATGAAGTGTTGAACAAAACCAAGCCATATATAGATCATTTGAGAGTGTTTGGGTGTCGGTGCTATGTCTTGATTCCTGGAGAGCAGAGGAACAAGTTGGATGCAAAGAGTACTAAAGCTATGTTTATTGGTTACTCAGTAACTCAAAAGGGGTACAAGTGCTATGATCCAGTGACAAGGAGAGTGTTGGTTTCCAGAGATGTGAAGTTCATGGAGGCAAAGGGGTATTATGAGGAAAAGAAATGGGAAGACTTAGAAGACATGTCTAAAGAACCAGAGGATAAGGCATTGAATCTGAAGTTCTTATTGGAGAAGCTTGGGGTAAACATGTCCCAAGATGAAGGGATAAGGGGCACTCCTCCTTCTGATCAAGCTAGAGGAACTGAAGGAACAACCCCTCTTGATCATGAGGGGGGAGAAGAGTCTGAATCAGAAGTGCAGGAGCAGCATCAAGAGGATTCAGGTCATCATGATCAAGAGGTGACACATGAGGCTGAGAATTTGGATCAGTCTAGTGGAGAGGAGGTAAATGAGACACCTCCAGAAGTTCAAGAAGAGGTTCAGCCTTTGCGGAGGAGCACAAGGGTTAGGAGGGATCCTTCCAACTGGGTAAACACGAGAGTGTACTACAATGCCCAGGCTGTGAAGCATCCTTCTCAAGTCGTGTGTTCCTTTGCAGAATATCCAGAAGAACACATGGTGTTTATGTGTAACTTGGATGAGAATGAGGTTCCAAGATCCTATGAAGAAGCCATGAAGGATAAAGAATGGAGAGAGTCAGTGGGTAATGAAAGGGATGCAATGATCAGAAATGACACATGGTATGAGAGTGAACTACCTAAGGGGAAGAAGGCTGTGACTAGTAGATGGATATTTACAATCAAATACCTTGCAAATGGGCAGATTGATAGGAAGAAGACCAGGTTAGTAGCAAGAGGCTTTACACAGACTTATGGTGAAGATTACATTGATACATTTGCTCCTGTAGCTAAGCTTCACACAGTCCGGATTGTATTGTCTATTGCTACAAACCTAGAGTGGGACTTATGGCAGATGGATGTGAAGAATGCTTTCTTGCAAGGTGAGCTTGAAGATGAGGTTTATATGCTGCCGCCCCCTGGTCTTGAGCATCTAGTGAAACCAGGAAATGTGTTGAGATTGAAGAAAGCTATATATGGGTTAAAGCAGTCACCTAGAGCCTGGTATAGAAAGCTGAGTACAACTCTAAATGGGAGAGGGTTCAGAAAGTCTGAACTAGATCACACTCTCTTCACTCTGGTTACTCCATCAGGGATCATTGTGATATTGGTGTATGTGGATGATTTGATCATCACAGGAAGTGATAAGGCTGGGATTAAAGCTACTAAGGAGTTTCTCAAGTCAGTGTTTGATATCAAAGATTTGGGAGAGATGAAGTATTTCTTGGGGATTGAGATATGCAGATCTAAGGAGGGTTTGTTTATGTCTCAAAGGAAGTATACGATGGATATGTTGAAGGAGACTGATGTGCTTGGAGGAAAGATAGCCAAGACACCTCTTGAAGAGGGGTATAAGGTTCTACTTGAGGGGGAGATTGAAGAGAACCAGTTGTTTGAGGATGCTAAGTTATACAGGAAGATGGTTGGGAAGCTGATCTACTTGACTATCACAAGACCAGATCTATGTTTTGCAGTGAATCAAGTAAGTCAGCATATGCAGGATCCAAAGGTCCATCACTGGAAGATGGTTGACAGGATACTAAGGTATTTGAGTGGCACGCCTGGACAAGGAGTGTGGATGGGATGCAATGGCAGTACAGAAGTAGTTGGGTATTGTGATGCTGATTGGGCAGGAGATAGAGTTGATAGGAAATCAACTACTGGGTATTGTACATTCATTGGAGGGAACCTGGTTACTTGGAAGAGTAAGAAGCAGAAGGTTATTTCCTGTTCAAGTGCTGAGGCTGAGTATAGGGCTATGTTGAAGCTGACAAACGAGTTGGTATGGATCAAGGGCATTCTGAAGCATCTGGAGATTGAACAGACCACTCCCATGACAATGCACTGTGATAATCAAGCAGCAATTCACATTGCGTCGAACTCAGTCTTCCATGAGAGAACAAAGCACATAGAAGTTGATTGTCATAAGGTGAGACAGATGATTGTATCAGGAGTGATATTGCCATGCTATACAAGGAGTGAGGATCAACTTGCTGATGTGTTCACCAAGGCTGCGAGATTAAAAACAATGGATTCCATCCTTTCTAGGTTGGGACTCATTGATCTCACTCCAAACAACTGATCCCCTCGCCATGGGGTCTTTACTCTTTTCCTTATCAAGGTTTTATCCCTAAGGAGGGTTTTCTTTGGTAAGGTTTTTAATGAGGAAGATCTCATGGCATTCCAAGCTTGACTTGTTCCACATGGTCAAGCTTGAGGGGGAGTGTTGAAATGAGTGAGTACATAAAGAGAAGTGAAGGGGGGTTTGATGTGGCTGAAGAGAAGGAAGGTTTGGGAAGGTTTTGGGAGAGTTTGGATCGACCAGTCCGTACAGGCCGTACAGGCCGTACCGTACAGGCCGTACAGGCCGTACCATTCCGGGTCGACCAAACCTCGACCAAAACTTACCAAAGTTACCCGGGTAACTTTTCTATCAAGAAGAAGTTACCTTTACCCTTATCCTGTTGCTATAGACGTTGGAAAGGATAAGGAGAGAGTCTTGGACAGGCTGGCACAGCTGGAAAGTAAAAGAAGCTTTTGTGGCCAGCAAGGAAGGAGCTAAAAGGAGTTTATGTGGCCAGAAAAGAAGATACCAAAGCATCTTTTGATTCCTCCACGAAAACCCTTGTATCTGACTCTATATATGTTGTAACTCTCTCATTTTTCATCAATCAACCGAGTTTAAGCCTCTCTCTCTCGTTACTCTCTTTACTCTCTTTATTCTCTTTATTCTCTCTAGTCTCTCTAATCTTTCATACAATCAATCTGTTTCTCTCTTAAACTCGTGCCTTTACACTCACTAAATCAAAACTGAATAACAAGCGCCGCATCAAGTTTTCCTTCTTCTTTATCCTCTGTTAGGTCAAGAATATGACCACATAAAGCTACTGGTACGTGCTCCTCTTGCTTCAGATGATTGGATGTAAGTTCTCCTTGACAAGGAGTAGCCAATGCTGGTTCAATCTCTGGTATCTTCTCAGGTTTCTTCTCAGCCGTTTGTGAGCATGGCTTAGAAGTTTGTTTTCCTGTTTTCCAGACTTTGTTTGTTGATAGCTCAGGAACTAGCTGGATGTTTTCTTTTGCTCCTGGTGAAGCCCTAGACCAGCGCCCAAACTGATCCAAAGCAAGTAACTTTGTCTCCTTGGACGTTTTTAGGTCAGATCTGTTCCACCTTTGCTTGCTGCCACGTTCTCTCATGATTTGGTTGAAGATCTCGGCTGCTAGGTCATCCAGTTGCTGTTCACTAAAGATCAAGGTCTGGATTGCTGCAACTCTCTTCCTTGTTGCTTGTTGTTTAGCCTTATCTTCCTGCTTCCCACAAGAAACCATTGAAGATTCCTGGATAGATGATGGAATTCGTGATCCTAGTTGAGGATCATCAAACCCTAAACCCCCAAGTGGCTCTGATACCACATGGTGCGGCCTTGGATAGGAAGACCTCGTCCCAGTGACACTTGAGGGATGATGGGCGGATCCTTGAGCATGAGAAGCTCCAGGACGTTGGATGATCTTCACCATAGAGCTATGGACTGCTCTAGAGTTGTTTAGCGACTCCTGAGACACAGGATAACCCTGCTTCATGTCTAGGATGAATCACAGAAGCTCACGCAACCTTGTGTGACAAAGAAACTTGTTCACCACGTGAACAATGAAGGAAGGTCCCCAAAGGGACGAGTTTGAAAGCCAAAAGCTCTGATTTTTATTAAAAGAATGTGTAAGTTACAATATGTGCTGCTTTTGGCTTTATAAAGACAAAACAGAAAACCCTAACTAGAAAACCCTACCCTAATTCGAAAATAGAAAACCAAAACCTATTTCTAGTTGGGTTTATAAAACCCTAACCCTAATCCTATTCCTAATGTGTTTATTAAAACGAAAACCTAATCATACTTTGTTTAGAATGTGGAAATGAGCTGAATAAAGAGGAGGATGGATCTAAGGAGTGTTCAAGGAGAAGGAAGAAAGTGAGGTCGACCTATCCGTACAAGGCCGTACAGGCCGTACAAGGCCGTACAAAGCCGTACATGGCCGTAAAAGGTCGACCGTACACTTATCGACTAAGGAGCAAAAGATGATCCGGGAAGGTTTAACCTAGGAGAAGTTAACTTGGTGAGTTACCTTGAAGACTTACCACCTTATCCGAACGTTGGAGAGGATAAGGTTCGCGAGCCAGGCTGTCCAAAGCTGGAGCATCTGGTCCAAGATTCCAAGATGCTCTTCCCTCCTTAGCCACAAGTTCAAATAAGCGCTCGTCTCCTCCTTGACCGGCCACGTCTCCTGTTCCTTAGCCTTTACTTTTTTTCCTTGTAAAGCACTCTATATATTTGTATCCTCTCTCTCGAAATAAATCAAGGAGAATCATTTCTCTTCTTCTCTAGTTTTCTCTCTCGAGTTCTTCTTAGATTTCTCTCTGGTTCTAAACAAAAGTCTCTCCTTTTCTTCTCAAATCTTCTCATTCACGTCCATATCTCTCTTAGTTTACAAATCTCACATGGTATCAGAGCCAGGTTGCTCGGATATCTAGCTTTATCTTCCGCAAATACTCTGTTCTAAGTTCAAGATTCAACCTTTCTCCGAGTTACCTTCAAGCTAAGGCCTTTCCAGATGGAAAATCTCAAAACTTTAGCTATTCCGGTTACTCTCAAAGGGATGAACTACTTACTCTGGTCACGGTTGGTGAAGACAGCTCTAGGAGGCAAAGGCTTATGGAGCCATGTCACGAGCTCTGAAGCACCAAGACAGACGACCCAATCTCGGTCAGAAACAATGGTTCTAGGGATGCCATGAAGCTTCACCACTTCCTTGAAGAAAAAGCCAGCAGTTTGGGATGCATCATTGGTTTTCTTGCAAGGAATGAAGTGTGCCATCTTAGAGAACCGCTCTACTACCACAAAGATGGAATCCTTGTTTCTGATCTTTGGCAATCCTAGAACAAAATCCATGGAAATGTCTACCCAAGGTAGGTCAGGAATAGGCAAAGGGATGTATAATCCATGAGGATGTAACCTGGACTTTGCCTTGAGACAAATGATGCACCTTGCACAGAACCTCTCTACATCTCTCCTCAAATGTGGCCAGAAGAAATGCTCAGCTACAATGCTTAGTGTCTTGTCACGGCCAAAATGTCCCATGAGTCCCCCTCCATGTGCTTCTCTCAGGATCAGATCACGCATTGATCCTTGTGGAATACATAGTCTCTTATCCCTGAAAAGGAACTCATCTTGCTGAAAGAAGGACCCAAATGCTCCTTGTCTACACTGCTTGTAGATGTCTCCAAATTCAGGATCCTCACCCTACTGATCCTTGATGTGTTCAAAACCCATAACCTTAGCCTCCATCAGTGATATAAGTGCATGTCTCCTGGATAAGGCATCAGCTACAATGTTCTCCTTCCCCTTCTTGGTACTTGATCACATAGGGAAATGATTCTACAAACTCTAACCAACGAGCATGTCTCTTCTTCAAAGTGTTTTGTCCCCTCAGATACTTGAGTGTCTCATGGTCAGTGTGGATCACAAACTCCTTGGATAAGAGGTATTGTTGCCAAGTTTCTAGTGACCTCACTAGGGCATACAACTCCTTGTCATAGGTAGGGTAGTTGAGGGTTGCTCCATGTAGCTTCTCACTGAAGAAGGCTACTGGTTTTCCTCCTTGAGTTAACACGGCTCCCCACACTGTTCCTGAGGCATCACATTCAATCTCAAAAGTTTTGTCAAAGTTAGGCAAAACCAAAACAGGAGCATTAGTTAAGCTAGTTTTAAGTTTTTGAAAAGCTTCTTCCTGTTCAGCTCCCCATTTGAAGACAACATCCTTCTTGATCACTGATGTCAGTGGGGCTGCTATGGTGCTTGAAGTCTTTGACAAACCTCCTATAGAAACTGGCCAAACCATGGAAACTCCTCACATGGCCAGATGGTAGTTGGGGTAGGCCAATCCTGCACGGCTTTGATCTTCTCCTCATCTACTTTCAATCCCTGTGAACTAACAACAAAGCCTAGGAATACTAGTTGATCAGTGCAAAAGGTACACTTCTTAAGGTTAGCATATAGATGTTCTAGGCGCAGTGTTTCCAAAACCTTTTCAAGATGTTTAAGATGATCTTCTAAGCTAGTGCTATAGATCAAAATATCATCAAAGTAAACAACTACAAACTTACAGATGTATGCCCTTAAGACATGGTTCATGAGGCGCATGAAGGTGCTTGGGGCATTGGTGAGGCCAAATGGCATGACTAGCACTCATAGAGTCCCCTTTTGGTTTTAAAGGCAGTCTTCCACTCATCACCTTCCTTCATTCTAACCTGGTGATAACCACTCTTCAGGTCTATCTTGGAGAAGATAGTGGCACCACTGAGCTCATCCAGCATGTTCATCAAGTCTTGGTATTGGGTGTCTATTACTTGATGGTTATGTTGTTGATGGCATGGCAGTCTACACACATCCCTCCAAGTCCCATCTTTCTTTGGCACCAATAGAACAGGAACAGCAGCAAGGGCTTAGACTCTCCCTGATGTATCCTTATCCATCAAGTCTTGCACCTGCTTCTCTAGTTCTTTGGCTTCCTCCGGGTTCACCCTATAGGCTGGGCGGTTTGGTAATGGAGCTCCTGGAATGAGGTCAATCTGGTGTTCTATACCTCTAATAGGTGGTAATCCAATGGGTATGTCTTCTGGAAATAGATCCTGGAACTTCTCAATGAGTTGAACCACGGATGGGGGAAGTTCTTGTTCCTCATAACCTGTCAACACACCTTCCTTAAAGATCATTAGTAGTACCTGTGTTTTGCCATTCTAATGATTTTTAAAACTTGTTGGGAAAGTGATGTTATAGGTTAGTCTTACTTGCCTTGTTACGTTTGTCCATCTCTTTTTGCATGTCTAGGACTTGCTGTGGTGTAAAAGGAGCAAGGTTGTGCTTGCAGTTGTTGTGAGTGAAGCTGTAGAAGTTGGTGTGGCCATTGTGGATTGTCTCCTTGTCAAACTGCCAAGGTCTCCCCAGCAGGACATGTCCAGTAGGAACAACATCACAAGTCACCTGATCAGCATATCTGCCTTTGCTGAATGGGATCACCACTTGTTCACCAATCTTCAACTCAGTCTCATCATTCAACCACTTGAGCTGGTATGGCTTTGGATGCTTTATCTTCTTGAGACCTAACTTGTCAACCAAGTACTTGCTAGCAATATTAGTACACGAGCCTCCATCTATGATCAGACTGCATACCTTAGAGTCTATGGTGCATCTAGTGTGGAAAATGTTGGCCCTTTGAATGGTTTCTGGCTCAAACATAGCACTTAGGGCTCTCCTGGTCACAAGTATATCTCCTGTTAGTTTAGTGAAGAACAGAGTGAAGAATAATGAAGAACAGGTGAGAGAGAGGGAGTTTGATTCGAAATGGTTAAGAGAGAGAGTAGGGTTTGTGTTACTCGACAGAGAGAATAAGAGAGAGAAGGAGTTTATTTCCTTGGATTAAATGAACTGGCATACAACTGAATAAATAAGCAAAGAGAGCAGAGAAAGAAAAGAATAGAATAATGGGTTCTGGCCGAGGGAAAGTGACATGTCCTGAACGGCCAGAAGCTCTAAATGGAACATGTGACTTTGTCTATTTAAAATATCTCCACTTGCTTCTGCTTCCCAACGGGTC
>CAJHQP010007712.1:0-30770 GCA_905132765.1 Moricandia arvensis
ATTTTACTACTCGTGAATCGGAGACGGGGGGTAACAACCCCTTCTTTTAGTCCCAAGACATCGCTTCTGCGTGGTCGATCCGGGCGACGAGAGAAGGACATGTCAGGTGAGGAGTTGGCGCGGGCGCACAATCTGTTAAAAATAACGCAGGTGTCCTAAGATGAGCTCAACGAGAACAGAAATCCGTGTGGACAAAAGGGGTAAAAAGCTCGTTTGATTCTGATTTTCAGTACGCAATACGAACCGTGAAAGCGTAGGCCTATCGAATCCTTTAGGACCTTCGGAATTTCAAAGCTAGAGGTCGTCAGAAAGTTACCACAGGGATAACTGGCTTGTGGCAAGCAAAGCGCCTTTCATAGCGGACGTTGCTTTTGCATCCTTCGATGTCGGCTCTTTCCCTATCATTGTGTGAAGCAGAATTCACAAGTGTTGGATTTTCACCCACCAATAGGAATCCGTGACGCCTTGGTTGTAGACCGTGTGAGAACAAGGTTAGTTTTAACCCCTACTGCATGCCCGCGTCGACGATCAGTAATTCAACATCAGTTACGCATGATGGAACCGTTGATATCGCACATCTGGTCATCAGCGCGCTTGGTTGAAAAGCCAGTGGCGCGAAGCTACCGTCGTCGCTGGATTATGAACCTGAACGCCTCTAAGTCAGAATACCGGGCTAGAAGCGTACAGCACTGCGCCCGACCGCCCGATTTGCCGACCCTCATGTAGAGCTTCCGGCTTCCCAAAGCACGTGTCCGCTTGGCTAAGTCAACGCTTCTGCTGAAGCGCCGTTCAGACCGCCTTGAAACTTTATATATGACCACCTGAGCGGCGCGCAGCTAGAATCCTTGCAGCGACGACTAAATACAGCGACGCGCGTATTGTAAGCTCAGCGCAGAGTGAGCAGTCCTTGCATGCCACGACTCACTTTAGAGATTCAGCCACTTTGTCGCTAAGATTCGACCCTCCCCTTTCCATCCATAACACAGTCCCTCCCCAAAAACACTAAGTCACAAAAACACTCAAGTCTCACATTCAAGTTATATAAGCATATCTGTGCGGCAGGATTATGAGATTTACTTCAGGTGAAATCGCTCTCGCACCAAGATTCACGCATAGCTCGCCCAAACGCATCACACCACGTGCAAGCAGGGCATCGGCTAAATGCATCGGACTTCTGCTTGAACAAACTCACATTAAAGGCATTCACCAAGTGTTCTCTCTGCTCTAGTCATCAAGTGGTCTCATGCATGTCAAGTCTTGTGTTCGCGTCCTCAAGGATAAAATGCCATCACCGAGCTCTCCTTATAACTCAAGGAGAAAATGATCCCGGATCTCTACTTCAGCACAAACGATTAATCCTCGAGCATCAACGGTGCACTTAGCACGTTACCTGCGAAAAGGATTTCTAATCAAGCTAGCA
Source organism: Moricandia arvensis (assembly GCA_905132765.1). Taxonomy (NCBI): domain Eukaryota; kingdom Viridiplantae; phylum Streptophyta; class Magnoliopsida; order Brassicales; family Brassicaceae; genus Moricandia; species Moricandia arvensis. Next base: position 1,421 of record CAJHQP010007712.1, read on the forward strand.
TTGACTCATCCGTCCTATGCGTCTACCATGTGACCAGGAATAGACACTGTCCGGGAATGCATAACGATGAAAAACCAGAGACGTAAAACCAGAGCTCTGATAAATAGACTGCATCAGACTACACTGCAATACTTGTCTGCAGTAAGCTACTCAAGGGAAACACAATGACCCAGCGTAACCCAGGACTGATCGAGGTCCATAGAAAATAACTCGCAACACCCAGGCAACAGCTGATCAGGCGATCAATGAAATCAACTCGACTCCAGTACTCGATCTCAGCCCTTCATATGAAAAACTCGAGCCAAGGACTAGTATCGCGTCATGAAACTCGACTATCCAGACCGCCGTATCGGACCGTCAGCATGCAAAAATCGATCGCCAGGACTGACCTCGCGCCGCTTCATGCAAAAAACTCGATTCCAAGGGCACACTGCACTATCAGATACGTGACAAAGCTCGCGGAGCTCCAGATGTTTAACTGACTACCGGTCTATGAAAACTACCGAACACCAGGCTTATCGGGTCATGAAAAATCGAACATCGCCACAGAGGCATGATCGCGGTCATGAAAACTCGCACTCCAGACCTCATCAGTACGTGAAACTCGAGTCCCAGTGTTACTGATCCGGTCATGAAAACTCGAACCAAGGCTTAGCGGCTCATTGAAAATTACGAGCCAATGGACTGATCGGGTCATGAACTCGTATTCACGACTGATCAGTACGTGAAACTGGAGAGCCCAGTCTGTACTGATCAGTCTTATGAAAGCTCGAATTAAAGACATGATCGCGTTTGTCATGAGAAACTCGATCCAGGACTGATCAGTACGTGGAAAACTCGAGCTCCAAGTGTACTGATCCGGTCATGAAAACTCGAACCACGGCTTATTCGCGTCATGAAAAATCGAGCCACAGGGACTGACTCGGTCATGAAAACTCGATCCAGGCACTGATCAGTACGTCACTGCGCGAACGGCAGTGTACTGATCAGTCATGCAAAGCTCGATTCAAAGACTGAGCGGGCTCATGAATAAAGGTGTGCAACGCAAGGACTGTCAGGGTACGGAATGAATGAAGCGCTCGGATGCAGGACTGGCATCAGTACGTGAAAACTCGAGTCGCCAAGCGTGTACTGATCCGGTCATGTGAAAACTCGATCCAGTACTGATCGGTCATGCAAAAACTCGAACCAAGGGACTGATCGGGTCATGAAAAATCGCAGCCAAGTGTGATCATAGTACGTGAAAACGTCGATACAACGTCACTATGGCCGCGTCATGAAAGACTCGAACCAAGGCTATCGGGTCATCGAAAAATCGCAAGCCAAGGACTGATCGGGTCACTAGAAAACTCGATCCAGGACTGATCAGTACGTGAAAATCGAGCCAGACGTACTGATCAGTACCGTGGGAAACGCGACGCAGTACGGTACAGGTCATCGAAAAACTGCGGCCCAGACAGTCCACGGTACTAGCCGCAAATCACCGCGAGAAGGCAAAAAAACCACAAGAATAAAACGTATTGCTGATGATGAACTTGTCTGAAAGCGTCAAACATCAGAATATGGTAATAAAGAGCTTTAGGATGTCAAGTTTCAATCAAAAGTTGCTATAGGCATCCGTTAAGATCTCCTATGTATGAAGTGCCTGGGGCTTTGTAGCGTGCAAAGATGAGTGGATTAGTAGCATCGTGAAAATTATCTGTATAAAATTTACCAGAAAATAGCTTACACCATCCTTCATGAAAGCATGTTCAAAAAATCAGATTCAAATTCGATGTATATACATCGATTTTCCTCCCGGAACAAAGTCAATGTCTATCTGGTGAAAGTCTGAAAAAAAGTGTTTTGTTATATTAAGGGTAGGCACTCTCTCTGTGCCTATCCTGAGGGGTGGGAGTCGGGACTGGGTGTGGGATATGTCCGAGTGCTTGGTTGCAGCATGATCGGAATGGTTGGGTTGGGGTCCCGATGGCCGGGACTGTCACCGGTGACTTTTTCAACGGCGACTTTTCCGGCGACTTTTCCGGCGGGACCGTTTTGCCCCTAGATTTTTTCCGCACTTGTCTTGGGACTTGTCCTGGTTTCGTCCGTGCTTCCAGTTGCCTTCTTGCTGATTTTCATCTCGAGAGTGGTTGACAGATTGCATGTTAGCGTGACGGCAATCGGTTACGTTAACGGTGCATGAGTTTGGTGATTGGATAGCTCAGTGGCATTTGATAGGCTCTGTAGCTTCGCGCATCCAACGTCAACCACCTAATCCTTCTCAGCTTGCTTCCACGAGCACAACTATATGCTCCGTTGACTGGATCTGGGGTCTGTGTTTGCCGAACGTACCATATCTTAGAGGCGAAATTGGCCAAAGGTTGGCTTAAATTATTGTTTGCGGCCATCTCCTTCGGGTGCGGGAGGACCTCGGTGAACACAAAAGTTGGCACTTGTGATCCTTGCATCTTTGCCATAAAACGGCATGTCCGTAAAGCCCGTGAACAAAATGTTCAGAGCTGAGATCTCGGTTGCGGAAAGTATTTGTTTGGCGGTGATTTTGAAGAACATTCGGATCCGGCCAAGCATGTTTGTCTGCCGGGACAATAGATGACGGCTAAGACCATGTCGCGTCTCAATTTCGCTTGGTGTTTTGCGGGTTTCTCAATTTCGCTGGTGTTGGGTGTTCTCAATTTTTGCTGGTGTTTGCGTGTTTCTCAATTTCGCTGGGTGTTTGGCGGGTTCCAATTTCGCTGGTTGTTGCGGGTTTCTCATCGTCGCTGCGTGTTTGCAGGGTTTGCTCAACGGACGCTGGTGTTTGCGGGTTCTCAACGACGCTCTGGTGTTTGCGGGCCTTTGCTCAACGACGCTGGATGTGTGCGGGTATTCTCAACGACGCTGGTGTTTGCGGCGTTTCTCAACGACGCTGCTGTTTGCGGGTTTCTCAACGACGCTGCGTCGTTTGCGCCGGTTTCTCAACTGACGCTAGGCGTCGTTTGCGGGTTTCATCAGAAGACGCTGCGCGTGTGTGCGGCGGCTTTACTCGAACGACGCGGTGTTTGCAGGGTTTCTCAAAAGCTACGCTGCGTGTTGATGCAGGGTTACTCAAGACGCTGGTGTTGCGCTGCGTTTCTCAAAGAGCGCTCGGGTGTTCTGCGGGCTTTCGCAAAGGCACGCTTGGCGTGTATGTGACGGAGTCTCTCAAAGACGCTGGTGTTTGCGCGGTTCTATCAAACGCACGCCTGCGAATGTTTTAGCGGAGACTTTTGCAAGACGCTGAGCTGTTTGCGCGCGTTACCTCAACGACGCTGCGGTGTTTGCAGCGGTTTACTCAACGATCGCATGGTGTGATGCGGGTGTTTACTCAACGTACGCTAGGTGTATTGCGGCATTGTTCTCGAACGACGCTCGATGTGTTTGCGCGGGTTTCTCAAAGACGCTGGTCTCATGTTTGCGTGGTTTCTCAACGACGCATGGTGTTTGCAGCGCTTTTCTCAACGGACGCGGGCGTGTTTGCGGCGATTCTCAACGACGCTAGGTGGTGTTGCGCGGTTTTCTCAACGCACGCTACGGGTGTTTGCGGTCTGTTTCTCAACGCACGCTGGCTGTTTGCGGGGTTCTCAATTTACGCTGCGTGTTGCGCGGTTTCTCAATTTCGCTGAGTGTTTTGCGCGGCGAACAGTGCACATGCGTCTGTGACCGTGATTTTATGTGAATGCTACCTGCAGTTGATCCTGCCGAGTAGTACATGACTGCTATGGCTCTCAATAGATTAAGCCATGCATGTGTAAGTATGTAACGAATTCAGACTGTGTAAAAGCTGCCGACATGGCTCATGTAAATCAGTTATAGTTTGTTTGATAGGTAACTACTACTCGGATAACCGTAGTAATTCTAGAGCTAATACGTGCAACAAACCCCGACTTCTGGGAAGGGATGCATTTATTAGATAAAAGGTCGACGCGGGCTCTGCCCGTCTCTGATGATTCATGATAACTCGACGGATCGCATTGGCCTTGTGTGCTGGCGACGCATCATTCAAATTTCTGCCCATCAACTTTCGATGGTAGGATAGTGGCCTACCATGTGGTAACGGGTGACGGAGAATTAGGGGTTCGATTCCGGAGAGGGAGCCTGAAGAAACGGCTACCACATCCAAGGAAGGCAGCAGGCGCGCAAATTACCCAATCCTGACACGGGAGGTAGTGACAATAAATAACCAATACCGGGCTCTTTGAGTCTGCGTAATTGGAATTTGATACAATTCTAAATCCCTTAACGAGGATCCATTGGGAGGGCAATGTCTAGGTGCCAGGCAGCCGCGGGTAATTCAGCTCCATAGCGTATATTTAAGTGTTTGCAGTTAAAAAAGCTCGTAGTTGAACCTTGGATGGGTCGCCCGCGTCCGCCTTTGGTGAGCACCGCGTCGGCTTGTCCCTTCTGTCGGCGATTACGCTCCTTGGCCTAACTGGCCGGGTCGTGGCCTCCGGCGCTGTTACTTGAAGAAATTAGAGTGCCTCAAAGCAAAGCCTACGCTCTGTATACATTAGCATGGATAACATCATAGGATTTCGATCCTATTGGTTGGCCTTCGGGATCGGAGTATAATGATTAACAGGACTAGTCGGGGGCATTCGTATTTCATAGTCAGAGGTGAAAATTCTGGATTTATTGAAAGACGAACAAACTGCTGAAAGCATTGCCAAGCATGTTTTCATTATCAAGAACGAAAGTTGGGGGCTCGAAGTACGATCAGATACCGTCCTAGTTCTCAAAACCATAAAACGATGCCGGACCAGGCAATCAGCGGATTTTGCTCTTAGGACTCCGCTGGTACCTTTATGAGAAATCAAAGTTTTGGGTTCGGGGGGGAGTATGGTCGCAAGGCTGAAACTTAAAGGAATTGACGGAAGGGCACCACCAGGAGTGAGACCCTGCGGCTTAATTTGACTCAACACGGGGAAAACTTACCAGGTCCAGACATAGTAAGGATGACAGACTGAAGAGCTCTTTCTTGATTCTATGGGTTGGTGGTGCATTGGCCGCTTCTTAAGTTGGTGCAGCGATTTTGTTTTCGGCGGTTAAATTTCCGAAGTTGCAGGGTGGTCAAGCAGTTAAAACAAAAAAGACACGAATAAGGAAAATCGAAAACGAAAGCAGGTGTCAACCCTAGTCACACGGCAGTTCACATGGCACTGCATGTGACGCCTGACAGCGATCCAGTCTTACATTTACTCCACCCACTACAGCGTAAGTACCACTCTGTCTGCGCGCATGTACTCCTTTTCGAGACAACTACTGCACCTCTGCACCGCTAAGTCCAACACGGCCACATATAACCGCCACGACAGTCGGACTGTTTTTCGTTCGTTTCTCGTCTATTCTCCCTATGGTTATTGCACCGCGTAGCTCGCAGAAATCCGGAACCTTAGGGAATGTTAGGGTTTCTGACTTTCCTATCGATTACGGAAATCGAGCTGTGTGAATTTTTTTTCCCACAGTCCGCATAACGATGAGTTGAAGGGTTTGCTGCATGATGATGCAGACATCTGTTGCTAGGTCAGCAGATTCAGCGGCATGCATTGAATCATACTTACTACAAACATCAAAATGTGTTCACTGGGGCTAACTCAAGTACGATGCTTGTGTTGTGAGTAACATTAGAAGATGGCAACGTTCATTGATTTCTCAGAGAGCCTGAGAGTATCAAAAGAGGCAGCAAGGGACGCTTCTTTGGGAAACAGATAAGAATAGCCAAGCCGATATGTAATTGCAGTTGAGCAGAGATGTGGAAGAAAACTCACGCAGAGATTGTTCGCTAGAAGTTCACTGCAGCATTGAAGCCGGGAAACACAAAGTGTCACTATCAACCTCATACTTGAGGATGCTCCTACTGAAGAGGAAACAACGGGTGATGCTGAACAATCCCTGTTGCACCTAAATATTCCTGCTTCCTAACATCAACCCACTGAAACGTATACCTGAGCTCGAGTTACACGCCTAACGGTACCATACTCTGTTCCAGAGAAGAAATTTCGTAAGGATCTCGAGGAGATGATGTGCAAGACAGATGTGCTTGAGAGACTTGACACTCAAGCTCTAACCTTGATTGGATTGCGATTCAGATGATATCCTCCATGCGCAGTTTAATGAAGGGATTGGACTCAGGGAAGATATCAGGAGACCAGCGATGTCATGATCATTTCCTAGGAATGTAGTGTATTTCTCAGAAAAGAGTGGTAAGAAGATGGGTGATCCCGAAAAAAATTTCCCCTCTCAGTCCAGATTGGGAAAACAATATTCGCATGCTCTCTATGTGATCTTGGCTCAAGCGTAAACCTCATGCCTTATTTAGTGGCAAAGAGGCTGGGTTTCACAGATTTCAAACCAACCAGGAATTCCTTGGTGTTCACAGACAGATCAGTCAAGCTCCCGATAGGTGCTCTCCAAGATCTACAGTCCATATTGGAAACACCATGGTCCCAGCTGATTTCTTGCTTCTAGAACTTGAAGAAGAACGAAAAGAGCCACTCATTTTGGTCCATCCTTTTTATGCACAGATGGTGAAATCATTGATGTGAGGAATGGGAGGATCGATCTCCAGTTGGGAGACATTGTGATGAAATTTGAGATGGCATAATCTGCTTAAGAAACCGATGCTGGACGGACAGACTTTGAAATGGATGAAGAGGATGGAACATTAGTACCCTAGAATATGAATGATCAATAATCCTAGCGGATGATCCATTGGAAGTATCCTTAATCAGAGCCGAAGCTGAGAAGAACATTTTCTATGTAGACGCCGATGGGTAAGCAAAGATGCTTGACTCTAAAAAATGCATGGACAAGATGGCCGCTTACTTGAGTCTGGGGGAGAAGTGCGATCAAGTTAAACCAGACAGAGCGACTGTTCCAAAACAGCGAACACTCTAGTAACCTGCTAGACGATTCATGGTGCGAGTTCATGACCCCAAAGATTAAGCTCAAGTCCCTACCCACGGGACTCAGGTATGATTTTCGTGGAGCAAATTCCACATACGCTGTCACTGTGAACTCTGAACTTAATAATGTGGGAAACTGCTAAACGTTTGTGTGAGCTGAGGAAATATTGAAAGGTATTAGGGGTTTTCACTAGATGATATTCCATGTATTTCACCTGATTTGTGCATACATAAATTAAATCTAGAAGATGAATCGATGAATCGATGAATTCAATAGAACATCAGAAGAGGTTAAACCCGATCTAAAATATGTTGTAAAGAAAGAGACAATAAAACTTCTAGAGACTGGTGTAATCTAAGCTATCTCTGATAACAGATGGGTTATTCATGTTCATGTAGTTCCTAAGAAAGGTGGAATAACAGTGATAGCAAATGATAGGAATGAATTGATACCTACTAGGATTGTAATTGGCCATCGTATGTGCATTGATTCCGCAAATTAAATATGCAACTCGCAAGGATTACTTTCCACTTCCATTTATTGATCAAATTCTTCAAAGATTGGCTAACCACCCGTACTACTGATTTTTAGATGGTTACTCAGCGTTTCTTTCAGATACCCATCCATCTAGACGATCAAGAGAAGACGACGTTTATATGTCCTTATGGCACATTCGCCTACAGGAGAATGTCATTCGACCTGTGCAATGCCCCTGCAACGTTTCAGCGTTGAATTATGTCTATTTTACTGATTTGATCGAGGATATAATGGAAAATTTTCATGATAAATTTCAGTGTCTATGGAAGCTCTTTTTCTGTTTGTGTTTCAAATTTATGCTGGGTGTTGCAAGCGGTGTGAAGAGAAACACTTAGTGCTCAAGTAAGGGATGTAATCGTGCTCGGTCCAAAGATCTCAGAGAAGGGATCGAGGTAGACAAGGAAAAGTTGAGGGTGATGATGACTTTTTAGCCACGAAATTCATTCAAGGGAATCAGAAGTTTCCTTGGACATGCTGCGTTTTCTTCCAGGAGGTTCATCAAAGATTTCTCAAAATCGCAAGACCACGCACTAGACTGCTCTGCAAGGAGACAATTTCGAGTTCGATAGAGATTGCTTTGGCTACATTTCCACACAACCAAGGGAGCCTCATCTGTGAACCGATTGTGCAGCAACCAGAATATGATCTTCCATTCTAGATATTGACTGATGCAAGTGATCGCAGTTGAGCAGTTTTGGGTCAGATAAATGACAAGAACCTGCACCGTGATCTACTATGCAAGCAGGACCCTATGTGAAGCACCCGTGTCGTTACACCACAACTGATAAAGAGCTGTTGGCAATTGTCTTTGCCTTTGAAAAATTTAGGTCCTAATAGGTGGTTTCTAAGGTGGTAGTGCACACTAATCACGCGGCTTTGAGGTACTTGCTAACAAAGAAGGATCCTAAGCCACACTTGGTAAAATGCATTCTTTTGCTTCAAGAATTTTATCTTGAGATCAAGGAAAGAAAGGGATACAAAATGGGGTTGCTGCCCACTTATCCAGAATGAAGATCGACGAGGAAACATCTCTGGCGATAGTCTTTCGGTGGAGCATGTTTATTCGATCAGTCTAGGAAGAACAGCTGAACAACCGCTCCGCACAAGCTCCTCTAGCGACCCAGAGCATTTTTTTCTGTGATCAAGAAGAGGTACCCAAACGTTCCATGGTTTGCTGAGATTGCAAACTACCTAGCTGCTGAGAAAGAACCAATGGAGTTTACTTGTAATGAGAAGAGGAAGTTTTTAAGGGTTGCAAGACAATACTTTTGGGATGAGCAATACTTGTACCACATTGAAAGGATGGAGTATTCAGAAGGGTGTGTAGCTGAAGCTGAAATTCCAGGGATCCTATATCCTGCCACAGATCCTCTTATGCAGGGCATTTTGCAACTTTCAAGACTGTCTCTAAGATGCTTCAAGCCGGTTTCTGGGGGCCAAATATGTTTCAGGATGCTCAAGCGTTCATCTCCAAGTGAAGCTCATGTCAGCGAAAAGGCTATATCGGCAAGAGAAACCACAAGACACAGAACTTCATCTTGGAAATAGAAGTGTTCGATTGTTGGGGGATTGATTTCATGGGACCAGTCCCACCATCCTTTAAGAACAAATATCTCCTGGTGGTGGTTGACTATGTATCTAAGTGGGTTGAGGCTCTGGCCAGTCCCACAAACGATGCAAAAGTGGTGACTAAGATGTTCAAAGTCATAATCTTTCCAAGGTTCGGAATACCTAGAGTGGTCATTATCGATGGATGCAGTCACTTCATCAACAAGATTTTAGCAAATCTGTTGAAGAAAAATGGTGTGAAGAATAAGGTCGCTACTCCTTATCATCCTCAGAAAAGCGGTCAGGTTGAAGTTTCAAATAGAGAGACAAAGAGCATCCTTCCGTAGACAGTCAGAACTACGCGCAAGGACTGGTCGATCAAGATCGACGATTCTCTCTGGGCTTACAAACAGCCTACAAGACACCAATCGGGCCCACTCCCTACAACTTGGTGTACGGTAAGGTATGTCACCTTTCTATGGAGCTAGAGTACAAGGCGCATGGGCTGTGAAGCTGCTCAACTTCGACATCAAAACCAGCTGCGGAAAGGCGCTCTATTCAACTCCATCATTTAGAAGAGATAAGGAATATGGCCTATGAAAGCTCAAAAATCTATAAGGAGCGGACCAAGGCCTATCATGACAAGAGGATCATCAGCAGGAGATTTGCGCCAAAAGATCAGGTGCTGCTTTTTTAATACCAGGTTGAAGCTGTTCCCTGGAAAGCAGAGATCAATATGGTCTGGACCTTTCACTATCAAAGAGGTTCTCCCCTACGGAGATGTTGTGTTGCTGGACACAAAAGAAGGATAATTTTTTTGTCAAAGGTCAGCGCTTGAAGCCATATCTAGCTGAGACAACCATCGCAGAGGGTGAAGAAATTCCCCTAGTCGATCCTTCCTTAGCCTAATCGGCTAACTAAGGTAAGCTAGTGACTTAAACCAAGTTCTTGGTGGGAGGCAACCCACTGGTGATTGTATATATTTCTAGATTTTTGTTTCCGTTTCTTTTAATTTAGTTGTAGGTCAAAATCATAAATACCGATAACCTTGCAGGGAAAAACCAGGAGGCTGCTCCCACTTCAGAGCAGTTGCTCCGTGCATGTAAGTATCTCAGACCAAAAAAACCGTGGGCATATTTAAGATTCTCTCTCCCTACCTTTTCTTCCCCCGCAAACCCTTTCTCTCCTCTCCTTGTGCGATTTACCAAAGGTTTTGCCAAAAACTTTAGCTTTCTCAATTCTTGACGGAGTTGAGTGATTTTTGGTGCTAACTTGGATTATTTCTCGAGCTTTCTCTGTTTTTGCATTCGAAATCACCAATCGAGCAAGGTAAAATTTACAATCACTCTCTTTCCTCACGAGAAGAGCGAGCAGTTTTGGGGATCAAACTATTCAACTCTTTTTTGTTTTCCACGCATTTCATCTACGCTCGGTTGCTCTTTCAACTCGGAATACATGAGGATGTGCACCATGTCCTTCACGCACAAGGATAACTACTCTCTGCTATAGACTCACACGCTTTTTCCCGGACTTGCCCACTTTTGAGAATGCATCGTTCTTCTTCTTTGCCATTGGTAAGAGGCAAGAGCACTCAATGGGAGAAGCTCATGGAGATCTATGACATAGCAGAAGAGACAAGGAGATTTCTTTTCCAAAGAGATTCCCTCCAACTCAGGCCTTTTGGGAGCCTCATTACGACAGGAGAATTCAAGTCCGAACAGCCAGACAGTCTCACATCCGAAACCCCACGATGAGCATAGTCGCAAATGTTTTGAGAAATCTCCTCTTCTAAAAAGATCAGACCTCCAAGGCCACCAACAGTGAGATTCAGATGCTCTATGCAGGGATATAGTATGAGATAAGGACTGCAAGGGACGGTTTCCCGATAGCCACGCTAAAAACCAGCCCGATTGTGTTCTTGCCACAATGTTCGTGGACAAAAAAGCATCGGCAGTTGAAGTATGAAAGAAGAGGGATCGCTGCGGCAGCATTCTCACACCTCTCATCCGCCACTTCAATATTGATTTCAGCCCCTACACATTCAACGCAACGCCGGAGTTCATCAATATTCCCTATCTCATTAACTGCCAAATCTTGCGCGACGAGAACACCTACAAATTCCAGGACAAGGATGGGAGCGCGCCTCTACTACAAACTCCTGCAGACCTCCATCATCTATCTCAGCATCTTCGACAACATACGTTTCCTGCCTGGTCCGGAGTACCTCTTCACTGATCCACGAGTCCCATCACCCACTCACGAGGACATCAACATGGATGATTAAGCGGCGGAGGCCCCTACGCGGATGGAGATTACGATCCCAGGGATATTTCTGATGATGTTGATGTAGAGATATACTGGCGATGGATGATCATCACTCAGCGCAAGAAAAACAGCCGCATGGAGAAGATACTTCATGCGATCACTGGAGGCTGTTTCCAGGGCCAATCTTCAGGAGCAGGCAGCGAGAGCGGAGCAACGCGCCGCAGAAGAAGCGTCCGATGTTACGATGAGCCATCACCAGCGGTTGTGCAGAGGGATCGGAACAGGAGGTACACTGTTCTGTCAGTGAAGAGACTGATTGAGTAACCCAGCATCACCACCTTATTCATTTGAACTATTTTATTTTTATGTTTTGCTTATTATTTTCGCCTTCCTTGTATATATTTTCACACCAGTGATGGTGTGAAGTAAGTCTGGACGAGGCACTTATCTGCTACTGATCTTCGTTTGTTTCCTTTGGCCTTATGTTTTGAGTCAGTCTTGAGTCATTTTAATGTTTCTTACCGAGTCAATTTTAAGATCGAGTCATTCAAAAATTTTTTTGGGAACTAGGACCTTATTTGTGATGTTTATTAACCACCCTCGTGCTTTAGTTATCTTATTCAGTGACCTTAGTAGTGACGAAAGACACACATGTGGACCTGGAACATCCTGACATTATCTCATCTTGTTCTCAAGAAGCTTCGACTTGTCGAGGTTACTCTGGAAAGACTTAACTCCATTTAACTTGAACCTAATCTTGACAGAAATTCTTCTTGTCATGGGTGTTAGATTAGGGAAACGATATTACACTTAGGACTTCTTATTCTTTCTATCCATCTTGCTGATCCTGAGTGGAAAGCTCATTTTTAGCTAGTACCCATCTTGAAACCTTAAGACTTTATTCTGTCCTCATGCCTTTTGCTTTTCAGTATCTTATCTGCAGATATTTGCAAAAGGGCCGTAGAGGAAAGGGATCGACGCAGCCTCTTACTCGTTACTGCAGCAAAAAAAGTGTTCAGAAGGATAGCAACCGAGGTTAATAGAGCAACTGCTCCAACACACAAGTCACCGCACAAGAGTGGGGGTGGAAACCGGAATAGTTGTATAATCAGGACCACCAGTGGCACATCAGAACCATCATGTTTTCCTTCTTCGTCACATCACCATCGCATCATCGTGTTGCTAAAAAATCAACAATTTAGAATACAGTAATGGAGGAGGGGAAGAATTCAAAGAAACATGAACCACTTAGAAGGTCAAGCAAAAGAATGGGTACCGATTTGAAAGAAAAGAACAAGGAATGATCGGAGCATCTGTGCCAGAGAGAGAACATGCAAAAATGAGTAGAGACTGTGGATATCAATGGATCTATCCTCTCTTGCAATTTTGCACAATATCCCACGTCCTCTACAAAGAAATGATAACTCCTAAACATTGATTAGCTCCACCTAAACACTTATATGGCCTTTTCACACCTAGAACCGTCTATCCTGACTAATACCTTTGATGAGAAGCTCACACCACTGTTAATTGAGTGTAAGGATTTTGTCTGGTATGGATGACTTTTTCAGGTTCGAGATATAGAGTATGGAGCTGGTTTGAACAGCTGTTTGTGTGGTTCCGGTAAGGATGTGTTGTCCTAGTTATACTGCTTGTATGGTACAGAGATTCGCGGTTAAAACATGGTTGCTGAGAATAGGCGAGTTCCCACACTTTCAAACCCGTCTCCATGTTCTTGATACTTGATTTTGTTTGAGGACAAACAAGGATCTAAGTCTTAGGAAATTGATATGTTTTGCTTTTGACACATTGTATATAAGATCTACCATTTGTTTTTAGAGTTTTATCTAGTCTTTTTAGTTCATTTTGAGTCATTTCAGGTCTCGAGTAGGTAAGAAAATCCTTGGACAGATATAGGAGGAAAACGAGCTAGAATTGGTGTTTCTCATGAAGTAACCAACCGGAGCAACCTGACGGGTGTTTCTGAGCGAGCGGAGAAATCGACTGTATGTTCCCAATATTTAAGGCAACCAAGATATTTCAGGATTTTCCCTAGTTTTCCCATCTTTTGGTTCATGCCGCATGTGGCCTCCATATATCTTCTCTTCCTCTTTCATTTATTAGGAACCTTAGTTTTTACGCAAGAAACCAAGAGAGCTTTTGTTACTTGGCCATTGCTACTTTTTAAGGGAGAAGGATCTACTCTCTAGTTTGAGAAGACTCTTGAACCCTACTTTTTGTTCACTCGTCCTTCATTTTGCTTTACATCTCTGTCTTGGTGTTTACTTGTTTAATGACTGAGTAGTCATTTTGCTTAGTCTAGGGTTATAGGGTGTTAGATCGGTTTGCTAAACATAGATAAGTATCTATTGGTTGTCTTCATTCATAACCATACTTATTGTTTGCATTAACTGATCACTTAGTGCATGATCTTAGTCTTAATCAATCCATCAACCGTGAGATAGGTTGCTAGATTTATTATTAATAAGCATTGCAACCCTAATCAGCAAAAGTAGATATTATAGCGTTTTGTGAACCAATTAGACTTTAGCATTATTTTTACAGTCATGCCTGAATTCAGGCTAAATTTTAGGTATCAAGGCTGATCTATAAAAGGAGAAGTACCACGACAGTGTGTTGATCTAGCTAGAGTGTTATGAGTTATAGACTTGGTCATTAATCAAACTTGAATAATTTTTTGGCTCACAATAATTTGGTATCTGATGAAATACCCCTAGGCTAGCATCCTCATAATATGAAAACACAACCGAATCGTGTTACTTGTTTAACATGTTTTAATTCAGTTTTACAACTACTATATTGTTTTAGCTTGATATTGAGTATATAAAGATAAAGTGTGAACTGGTCCTATGGAATTGAATATAAATGTATTACAACAACCATTGTTAACTTGACAGTAGCAAGATCAGATTTTAGTCTATCAGCTGCAGTGAGCATATATCTTGGTATGGTTGAAAACAATCACGAAGATCAACCTTTCATAGGCACAGAGATGAATATGGTCTTCTAGGTCAATTTTTGTCTTGGCGAAATGTGGAATTAATGTCTTCTATAGATGGACATGCTGACCTCCGTTATTTAGGTTTAGGAACCTTATATTTATAGTAGAAGTCTTGCCCCTCTCCTATAATTTGGAAATATACATTATATCTTTAGATAATATAATATGTCCAATTTTCTTAAGGATGACCATATATATTAGAATACTTCCTCTTTCTCTCAGATTTAAGAAGACGTGTCTTGTCTAAGATGGCTACCTTAGCTAGAGGAAGATTTACATTTATTCTTAGGTAGGAGAAATCATTTGACCTACAAGCCAGAGGCAGGATCCGGAAGATGAAAGCCGGAACCAATAGATTTGTGTCCCGCTATAATTGGAGGTTATTGCTCATGGGTTAATTTTTCCAAACAATATACATATTGTTCTGGAGAAATCTATCATCTCAAAATTTTAAAGTTTTTTTCTTAAAGCGTTTGGGAATCTAAAAGAAAGCAGCATCACATATGAGAAGATGATTTCTCCCCAAGCAAGATCAAAAGTGTGGTGGATGATGTGGGGTTTTATTTCACTTTCAAATTAACCCTATTTTCCACTTTTACTCTCTCAAATAAGAGGTTCAGTGTAGTACGTACGGTTCGAATCCACAGAGACTCTAGGATTGCAAAATAGACTTATTGATTTCGAATTAAATCTAGGTTAATTATAATAATAAGAATAATAAAAACAATTTCAGGATTGCTTTGGTTTGTGATGATCAAATTAAGAGATTGGACTTAGGGGAAATTATATACTACAAATTAATAGATTGCTAGGTTTTAATTAAGAACCTTTCTCGAACTCAAACCTTAAGGATTAGGAGATCGCTCTCGCGCATCTCAACTGAGTCTCGATCGATTTCCATTAGGTGATATCGATCGATGCTCATTCTAAACAGTTATGGTTTCGCGGTTTGATGGGTTCACTAAACTTCTGATTCAACTCTTGTTTCTTACCAGTTATTTAGATTGTTTAAGATAGATTCCAGGTTATAACCAAGCTCTTGCTTGCGGTATAGAACCCTAATTTGTAAGATTGAGGTGATCAAGTTCAACTTAGCATTAAGAGCAATTTGAACAAAGAACCAAGAAGATTACCCTAAAAATTCTATAAAATCATCAGTACATTATTACCATTGAATAACCCTAAATATAATAACAAAATTACTCGGACATAGCAATAAAGAACATGATTAAATCTTGAATAAATTGAATAGAATAATCTGAGTAAAAAACAAATAGGAGTTTAAGATCTTCTCTGTAATGATGATCAAATCTCTCTCTCCAATAGATGTTTATTCAATCACATAGTTTGGGCTCCTAGAATATGGCACAAAGAAAGCCATAGAAAACCTTAATAAATAGTCTAAATTTTGGTCAGAGACTTGTCTTGCAAAAGATGGAACTTCTGGGTAAAACTTGTAATTTCTCAAGCCTTCATTCATCTCGCAGTTAACTTGGCTACGATTGACGCACAGTGTGTGACGTCGATTGATGGTTCACGCATAAACTGGATCCGACTCTGAGTTTCTGGCTGAGCATCCTAAATGCTCCAAAATATCCCAAAAGCTCCATTTGCTTCCAGTGAGTACCTAGACATGTAAATACTCTAAAATATTACCAAATGCATATAAAAGACTATGAAAAGACTCTAAAAACACTTTATATATCATAGGTAGAATAGGTAAAATTCATGTCATATCAACTCCCTCAAACTTAACCTTTTGTTTGTCCTCAAGCAAACAAATCATGTGATAGAAGTTTTGAAAGCGGAGACTCACATAATGTCTAAGTATAACTGTCACCCTACTTTGTTGCAACCACATCCTACCAAATCAATCACATAGGAACTTTATATACCATATCCTAGTATAGCAACCAATTTCATTCTACCAGCAACTTAGCAAATATTAGTTTGACTCACCCCAAATTAGAATAATGGGGTCATCAGTAATGTACCTACCTCTATGCATCTCGGGAAGTCATCTTAATCTTGTAAGCCTTTAAATAGATGCTGAAGAGAGAGAGAGAGAGAGAGAGAGTTGGGAACCAGAGGTGCAATGACTTGTACCTACAGACTTGCAGAAGGAATCCGATCAAGTGTATACCAAGCCCTAAAACAAGCAAATAATGTCAGAATTAGTGTTGAAAATCATTTTCGGTTCGTTCAAACTTTCTAAGAAAATGTGATATAGTGGCAGGATGATGCACTTTGGTATCTCTAGTAATCTCTGCAAATAACCTTCTAAGAGTGGTGCTAAAGTGTGGTTAGTCAATAATAAATTTGATCACACTGTCCTTCTTGACTCAATAAAAACTTTTTGAAAAAATTATAGAAAAACTTATATAATTATAGAAATACAACTCAAAACCAAATAAATAGCATTAGCGAACCTCCCCCAGACTTAAATTACAATGTCCCCAGTGTAATTTGTCCTCGATTGGTTTAGGAAAAATTAAATCATAAGGAAACAATGTTAGAGAAAGTCAAATTATACCAAACTCCGCAAGGAGTATTGATCGATGGCTATAGGTGAGTGTCGATCAATGGTAAACCATCACCGGCGATCGATGGTAAACTGATGGTGTCAATCGATGGTGGATTCGAACTATCTATTTTACCTTTCTTATTTATTCGCCATCGATCGATGGCAACACATTATCGTCGATCGATGATATGCTAGAAGAATGAAATCTTGTGTGCCTACTCTCCAATCTGATCATCTCTCTTTGCGTTAGCTCACTCAAACACATATCAAGACATCCAAACAGAAATAAATAAATGAGTCTAATCCAAATGCAACAAGGAAAATGAAATAAGTATGAGTGTAAGTCTAAAAATGAAATAAGAGACGAAGGAGAAACAAAGGAGACTACTCCTCGTTTGAGGTATCCATATCGGGCTGCTGAGGCTGTGGTGCGGCTCCCGGTGGCGATCTCGATCTGGTCCTGGGACGGCTGAAACACTGGCATCGAGACATCGTCTCCACCCTGGCCCATATCGCTCGAAGTGCGTCCACTACGACTAGCTGAAAAACACCATGGTCATGAATGGGGATCTGTAGGATCTGTGGGAAAGCTGGGAGAGATGGAGGTGGCCGTGCTGGCCCGTCTGCTGCTGGTTCTGCTAGCAGATGGGCTGGTCTGAGGACTCCTCTGCAGCGTACCCTTAGAGGTGATGTGTGGATATGCTGATCAGATGGTCGGAAGGCAAGGCGCTCGGATCATCAGCAAAGCCTGTCACCTCTCGCGCTGGAAGCTCTATCATCCTAGGCCCGTCGTCATCCACAAAAGACAAATAGCATCCCTCCTTTAGCCACTGAGTCCTCATCAAGTGACCCTCGTCCATGTACCGCATCTCCCTGTATAATGAGGCTCCCTCGAAGCTGATGCCAAGGTAGCTGAATAGAATTGTCAAGAGGCTCCTGATTTTCTCCTCCTTTGAGCCAGAACCCTTGAAGGGTTTGTCCTTCAAGGTCGTCAAGTGCTCAGAAAAGATAGGCCCCCAAGTTCACCCGCTGACCGCTCATTGGTGGGGAGAAGACCTCTTAACCAAGAATCAGAATCGCTCACTAGTGGGGGGGGGGGGGGGGGGGGGGGAAGACCTCTTAGCCAAGAGTCAGAATCACTCACTGGTGGGGGGAAGACCTCTAAATCTCTTAGCCAAGAATCAGAATAGATGTCGAGATAAAAAGAACAACCATCGATCGATGGTACCTCATGGGCATCGATCGATGGTTCATCGCAAACCATGGGTTATGAAATCCAAAGGAACAAACTCAAATCATGCAAATCATATGTAAAGATGATAAATAGTTCCTAATCTAGTACTCCATTACCCTAAATTGTCCTAAATTCCGAGCTAAACACAAAAGATTCGATTTTTCTTCAAAACCTAAAAAGGTACCTAAACTAAGAGATTTAGAGAACATAACTTGATGATTAAATGTTTTAGTGAACTAGACAGTTAAAAAGGGTGAAACTCGAGTGATTTGGGCTCAAAACAAGCAAATCGGCCAAAATTTGAGAGAGAGAAATCGATTGTTTACTCGTAGGTGTTTTCGGTGGTTTGGAGAGAAGGGATTTATGAATTGGGGTCATGTTGAGTTAATCAACTCGACCGTCGATCGACGATCCCATAGGGGCGTCAATCCATAGTCTGTTCTATGACTCAATTTTCACTTAAGAAATTCATAAATGCATAAATAATTATTATATATTTTTATTAATTAATTAATTATTGTTATTATATATATATATATATATATATATATATATATATATATATATATATATATATATATATATTCTATAAATAATAATAATTATTATATATATATTTATATTAATATTTAATTAGTGGATTGCCTCCCACTCAGCGCTTGTTTACAGTCGTTAGCTTGACGAAAAAATGGGTTTATTATTCGGGGTCAGACACCTTTAGACGCATAGTCTAAGTATGCGGAATTTCAGGTTTAGCCCAGTAATGTTTCACTCTCTGCCATTAACCATGAAATCCTCTCCTTTAGGATTAATTAGGCCAATTATCCCATATGGCGTAACGTCTTTAATGGTGAAGATTCCGGACCATCAAGAACGTAGTTTTCCGAGAAAGAAAGTCCAACCGAGAGTTGTACAGGAGTACTTGATCGTTTGGTTCGAAATGCCGTGAAATAATTTTCTTGTTGTGTTAGGCTTTAATTCTCTCCTTGTACAATTTTCAGTTCTCGTAGGCGGGATACCTAATTCGTCTAGCTTATTTAGCTGAATTAATCTCTTTTATGTTGTGGGTTTAGCATCAAAGTTTATCTTTTTTTATGGCCCATTCTGCTTTATGCGCTAGTCATATAGGGAGATGGCATTCTTTTCCATAGATTAAGTGAAATGGAGTAGTTCCTAATGGTGTTTTTAAACATTGTTCGGTATGCCCAAAGTGCATCATCTAACTTCAAAGACCAATCTTTCGTGTTGATCCTACTGTCTTTTCTAGGATTTCTTTGTTCTGACGGTTGGATACTTCTACTTGTCTGCTAGTCTGAGGATGATAAGGTGTAGCTACTCGATGGTGAACTCCATGTTTCTTGATTATTTTTTCGAACACATTGATAATGAAGTGGGTACCTCCATCGCTTATTATGATTTGCGGAACTCCAAATCTAGGAAAGATAATACTCTTAAAGAGTTTAATGACTAAGGCAGCATCGTTTTTTGGAGTTTCTATCGCTTCCACCAATTTAGATACATAGTCTGCAGCGACCAGTATGTATTTATTTCCTTGCGAAGAAGGGAAAGGGCCCATGAAATTGATGCCCGAGCAATCAAACACTTCAACTTCAAGTATGAAATTTTGATCCATTTCGTTTCTCTTGCTGAATTTTCCTCTTCTTTGGCAGGGGTCACATTTCGCTACGTAGGCTTGAGCATCTCGAAACATAGTTGGCCACCAAAAGCTTGCTTGTAGGATTTTTGAAACTGTCTTAAAACTAGCAAAATGTCCGGCGTAATCGGATCCATGACAATGATACAAAGTTCTGGAGTTTTCTTTCAGCAACAAATCGTCTGTATACGCCGTCAGAACAATGTTTGTAAAGATAAGGTTCATCCCAGTGATATCTCTAGATTTCTATCAAAAGTTTCTTTTTATGATAGTCTTGAAGAGTTCGGGTTCTACTTCGGCTGCAAGATAATTTACTATATCTGCATACCAAGGTCTATCAGTGGTGTTCAATGCACACACCCCCGACTTAAAATTCTACCTCCGGGAGAGTCATTATTTGGGATTGAAGTATTACAACTGACGTTGATATCTATTGGAATGATTATTTCATCGTCCTTCTCAAATGTATTGTCGGTCGATGGTGTATGGAAAACGTCGATCGATGCTTTATGGATATAATCGTTCGATGGGCTTAACATGCTATCTATCGATTCCACTTCATGTGCCGAACTGAATCGACCAACAAAGTCGATTATATTAAGTAGACATTTTCTGTAGGTAAGAAAACATCTAGACCAGTCTCTCTGCATGAAACTCTATACTCCTTAATGCGAAACGAGAGCTGGCTAGCCACTACAATCAATCAACACATCATATAATTTCATATCTTCAAACAATGCAATGCAGTTACTAGACACCTAGCGCCAATCAATGCAATAACTCAATCGTTGCTACACATGGACTCGACCCAACCCAGCTCAACGACTCGACACCAGTCAAAATAGACATAAGGACATATGGTCCGCTCACGCTTCCAGTGCATATCATTCTATCCTGAGAGATCTTACGTTGAATAACTGGCCCCCAACTTCCTACGCAACCGCCCATTCGCAAGCCTGTTGGCCCTTCGACACTGTCTGCCATTCAGTTCCTGTCCTAAAACAGTCTAATAGTCACTTATGCTAAGACTCGGCCTGACTCGATCTTATGGCGCCCTACTATATATATCCAACCCTTTCACAGTCACCATCCATACACCGGTCTATTCACATTAACTCACCACATATCTTCTAGACGCCACTCGTTCTCGGTTTCTCAATAAATACATCATCCTCATTCTCATTAACTCATTCATTAGACGCCACCCGTTCTCTGTGTCACACACAACTCAGTTTACAATCATACATACACACATACATACATATCGACATTCATGATAAAATTTGTAACATATATCACCTTAAGCATTCATTTCTCTCTAGTAACCTAGCTTTCATCAACATTCATCACACACATCATAGCAACCAATCACACAAGCAAGCAAACAATATCATTCATCCACATCAACACAAGGATTCATTAAGTACTTTAAAAATTCTAAGGGTTCTTATGCATCATGATCCAACATATCTAACAACTTAGCTCCCCATTATGATATAGCAACCTAACATTCAAACAAGGACTATCCAAACCATAATTTCAACATAAAACACAATAGAGAATTTTGGAAAGAAATTGGGATTCAAATCGCCTCACCTTGGAAAATATTTGGAGATCTGGATCTGGAAAACGAAAAATATGGATCGACGAGAATCCAAAAGCTCCGATCACACCACTCGCCACCACCACTCAATTCATAAGATCCAAAATATGATGCTAATTAGATAACATGGTGCCTAGAATTATATTAACTATGTTAATATAATGATTGATATATATTGATACCATGCTCAAATTACCCTAAAGCTACTGATTACTCTCTCAAATAAGATGTTCAATTGTAATACTTAGGAATCAAATCCACAGACAGCGAGGCACATATAGATTTGATAATCGACATAGTTATGCTAGGAAATTAATAAAACTTAGAATAAGTAAATAGAGAGATTGTTGGTTTATAAACAATTAAGGAAAACAGCTAGATCTAGGGGTTTCATATAGTTAATTATAATGGATAAAGCCCAAAGGGCTTAAGGGCTTTCAATCATAGAACAAAAATCCAATTAGTAAAGATATCATAAGTAATTTCCACCTATAACAAGCTCAGAGTCTACAACTTTCGTGTGCAAATTCAGAATGGCATACCATCGATCGATGGCTTTCTTAGTCAAGCATTAAACGTTCAGATTCTATTGGTTCACTTAGAATTACCAGACCATTCATTTGATTGTAACTAGTAACTTATGCTCAACGGGATTTATTCAGGTAAAAGTCCTACTCTCGCAATGCCAATTATCCTAAGATCAAGGTTCTTAGTAATTAATCAAGAACACAAACAATAAGTACAATCCTGATGATATATCTAATAATCACCCTAGGCAATTATATTATTTGGCTAATTCATCAAAACGATAGTAAACCCTAAATCTAACAAGGTAACTACTCAAACATAGCTAAGCAGAACATAATCATAAAATAATGCATAAGATAAAGAATAGGGATAGAAAGTGGGGTTCCAATACAAAGCTTGAGAAGTCTTGGTCTTCTCCCAAAAACGCTAAACTACTATGTAAAGTCTTTCTCTAAAGTCTTTAAAAGCTCTCTTTGCATAAAACACTAGCAAAGATAATATAAAGCTAGGTAAAATTCATCTAAGGGAAATCTTGTAATTTATGTAACTTCGGCTTCAAGTCGGGTACTTTACGAATTGGGCTATTGCGCGTCGACCGTCGATCGTTGATCGATGGCAAGAGTGTGTCGTCCATCGACGCAATGCTCTGTCTCGACTCGGTACGTGATTTTCTCTCTCTCCCTCTCTCTCTCTCTCTCTCTCTCTCTCTTGATCTCTAGAAAGTCTCATAATCTCTACAATGCTCAAAAATTGCAGTTGGACCTAAAAATATTTGTAAAACATATCTAGATACACATAACAAACTCCAAATAAGACTTATAATATGGTCTAAACATGTAAATATTAGGACCTATCAAATCCACCAGACTTAACATTTTGTTTGTTCTAAAGCAAAACAAGATTAAACCTGTGGACTCACAAAAAGTTAGAGACTCACAAAATATCTAGCTTATCATTATCACCATTAATATGTTTCAATTACAATAAACAAGTGTCAATCTTAGAGAAACTTTATATATCTTATCCTAGTATAGAAACCAAATTCATTTTACCAACAACTTAGTAAATATTGGCTTGCCTCACCCCTTTACTAACCTCATTTCTTGCATAAAATAAATGTGCACACTATACCTTGGGAGTATCTAACATAGTACATATGGACTCTTACCCTTGCAAGTATCTGAACACACTGGCAATCTTCCTTGATCACTTTCTTCCCTCTTTCTCTCTTCTTCGAATCTCTTTATGTTCTTTTTTACAAGTCCAATTAATCAATGATGCTGATTACAGTCCAACATGCTCATATTTCTTTTTCTTTTATTTTTTACAAAGTGTAGGCGTATAATGGGGTCACATGTAATTTACCTACCCCTTGCTTCCAACGATGTGTGATCCTTCCTTTTCGAATTAGAATAATTGAGTCACATGTAATTTACCTACCCCTCTGCATCTTTTAGGAAATCATCTCAATGTTTTATTTTTCTAAATGCCGAAGCGAGAGAGAGAAGAGAATCAGAAGCACATAGACTTTTATCTTCTAGAATTACAAGAGGAATCCAATCCAGTGTATGTCAAACCCCAAAGCAAACAATAAAATCTTCAGTTCCTTTAAACCTTCTAAGTAAGTGTGATATAGTGGCATGATGATCCACGTAGGTATCTCACTGCAATCAATAAATCTAGAATGGTTATATAATAAGTTAAAAATTTAAATTTGACCATAATCTCTTTCTTAATTCAATAAAACACTTCAGAATAAAAAATCAAAATAGAAAGCTATATCAATAAACCTCCTCATAGGGCCTGATATTTATCACTATTGTGCCATGACGGCTAACTTATATAGTTTTCTAAGCCATTGTGACGGCTAAGCTTTATTTTATTATTTGTCTTAAGTTTTGGAGAGAAGATCAATTATCCTTCAGAGAATGATTGGAACTCCTTTGGTTTTATATTGATTTCTATATCTATTATTTATTCAGACTATGATTTTTGTTATTGCTCCCATGTCTGAATAATCATCTTGTTAGGTTTAGGGATTTCATGTTCTTAATGTCAAACTGATAGTCATATGATTTCTAGGTTATCTATAGATCTCTACACCAGGGTGGCTTGTAATACTAGGATCTGGAGTAGTGGAATAGCACCGAGAGTGTGACTGATTTCTTGAACCTAAATCATAGGACAATTGAGAGACACGAGAGTGCAATTAATTAACGGAACCCGAGCCCTGTGTGGATTAGATATATAGGCGCAAACGAGAGTTGGTCTAGGATCTAGTTGAACATTATCGATATGTGTGTTAATGCTTGTCTGAGGTAGTATCGAACGATACCCAAGCATTGGTATCGATCGACGCTCAACCCTTGTTTGCATGCGAGAGCTGTAACATAGAACTTAGGCATTTGATTAGTAATTGCATGCGAGAGCTGGATTACTTGCTTATTGAATTAGAGTTATAGAATTTGATCTATAAAACCCTTAGCATCCTTGATTTGTGTTTTGAATCTATTGATTGATAAATCCCTAGACCTAACTATTTCATCTTATTGTTATCAAACCAATCACCTGCTTACTTGCCTACTATTACTTCTTTAATAAATTATTTGCCTAGCTTAGTCTAAACATCTATACTCTATTGTGTGCCCACGCTCCCTGTGGATTCTATCCCTAATTACTGCAACTGAACCTCTTATTTGAGAGAGTAAAAAGTAGCTTATAGAGTTAATTTGAGAGTACATAATAAAAGCTACATCAAATTTGCGTCGTTGCCGGGGGAGCGAGGATCGCCATTAGACTTGATTAATAGATTTAGTCTAGGTTTTTATTTTTGGTTTTAGTTACTTACATAAAATTTTCCTTGTCTTTCAGGTACATGCAGAGCAGTACCATGAGCAACAAAGAAAAGACTTACTTTTCTCATACCCAATAGCTATTAAACGCACCATCCGCAGAGAGAAACGTCTAGCATCGATCGACAACAACACTTCAACATCGATCAACACCACTATTGGACGAACTTCGATCGACAATTCTACTCTACCATCGATTGACACTAACTGACGAGTAGAGATGGTTGCGGCACTTATTCAAACTAGGGATGGGAATAGAGACCTGCATGACCCTGAGGGTTATCTGGTAATGCATCAGGTCATAAATTATATGCAAAGGGGGATGTAATCCCTGAGCATCGATTGATAGAAGAGTTAACCAAAACCACTCTATTCTATATTAATAGGTCTGCGATTCAACCTCGAGAAATCCAGGGGTCAACGGCCAAATAAGACCTGCATACTTTACTCATGTGAGCGAGCGCCCCTTTGATGGCCTTCCCCATGAAGATCCCATGGACCACATTGAAACACTAGAGTATTTTGTTTCTAGCATCCTGGAGCATGAAGAAACTAAAGAATATTTTCTATGCAAGTTATTCAAGTATTCTCTCTCTGGGAATGCACTTGTTTGGCTTAAACTTCTACCACCAGGATCTCTCACTACCTGAGATGATGTCAAGACTGCGTTTATGAATAATTTTTTGATGATGCAAAGACCGAAGAGCTAAGGATCTACTGAAGGGATCCACTGAAGGGTTTAGAAGCTCTTGAGACAGATTTAGGGGATACCAGAAAACTGCCCACTGAAGGGTTTAAAAGCTCTTGAGACAGATTTAGGGGATACCAAAAAAACTATCCACATCATGGTTTCACGGAGGTTCAACGGCTGGGATTCTTCTCCAAAGGTATTGATGTGCAATATCATATAATGTTGGATCAGGCAAGCGAAGGGAACTTTGGGACTAGGACTCCACAGGAAGCTAAGAGACTAATTCAGAACTTTGTGTCTACCAACAGTATTAGGAATATGGATACTCATAAAATGCAATCACGTGTTATGAATAATGACAAGATCATTGAGGTCGAGGACAATAATGATTTGTACATGAATTCTCGTTGGTGGAACAGGGTGCAGAAGTGGACGAGAATCATATAAATGAAATCTTTTTCAGGACCATATTTAGAGGATGGAATCTATGATGGAACGAGACATAGAAATTCAGCAGAGGATGAGTGCATACTTAAATATGAGGTTGGATTCTATCCACAAAGAGCTTAATCGAAATTAGAAGCCATGAACACCCATGTCATGATGCTAAACACCCAGAATTCTCAGGCAACAGATGTTGTGAAGAGGCAAGAGACTCTAGTAAAGGGAAAGCTGGGGAGAGCAAGAAGCACCAGGTTAATTCCATCTTAGATAATGAATTTGGGGATTTAATCGAGCATGAGAAGCTGGAAAAAGGTGCTTTTCTATTCAAAAGTTCTATGACCTTTGGCAGCTCGACACCATCAGATGAGCATTGATCGACACCCATAGAAGACTACGTAGGAACGATGAAAATTCAGAGCCACTCAGACTTTCGCCACACAACACCAACTTCCTCCAAACCCGTATTGTGTTAAAACGAACTCCGTCGATCGACACCAACAAGACAACATCGATCGACATCAACGGGCGATAAACGATTGACGACAGCAGATGAGCATTGATCGACACACGCCCATGTCAAGCCATAATGCACACCGCTCATCAGAAAGGCCAACAGTGACCACCAATCAGCAGGATGTCGATGCACCAGGACAAGGGCAATTGATTCCAGCGGAAACATCTTTCGTTGACAGTATCGATCCACGGTACACACCATATATCGATCGACACCAGCTGGACGAGCATTAATCTGCCATGGACAAGCCGGCAGCAAAGAAAGAAGTCCAAAGAACAAAGTGAGATCTAGAGAACCCTATGTTCCCAAACACCTCAGGAGAGAAGCTAACAAGGCTGAACTTGATGGATTTCAAAATAAAGTGAAGAGGGTCCCTAAGGATATGTCTTTCGAGGATGCATATCACCAGTACAGAATTGGTAATTTCTTCAGAGAGAAGCAAGAAGACGGATAAGGACATTGACTTGCTGTTTAATGTGGTCTGCCGTAAATCCAAGAAGACACTAAAGAAGGAACAAGATCCTGGGAAGTTTCTGACCCTCTGTTGTATACATGACATCAATTTCCCATACGCCCTCTGTGATACTGGATCTGCAGTCAGCATCATTGCCAAGGACACTGCGAACTGTTAGGATTAAAGGTGGAACCTTCTCAAGATAGCTTCACCTTCGCGGATAACTCAAAGGTAAACTCAGGAGGCACAATCAAGAACGTTAAAGTAGAGATAGGTGAATGCACTGCTCATGTGGACTTTCATGTTTTGGGAAGCAAATCAGGTCGAGAATCTTCTCTTATCTTTGGAAGAGCCTTTATGGCTACAGTAGGGCATTTATCTCAAGAAGAATAAGATGTGCCTTAATAATGTTGATGAAAATGTGTTCTACGATCCTGTGGGAAAGACCAAAAATGCGGGGTTTATTTCATGGATAGAACCGCCTGAAGATCCAGTACCTGCACCTGATTAAACCACGAAACCACAGAACCAGTATCACCGTGAATTGACACTCGCTTAATAGCATCGATCGACACTCTCCAGATTTTAGAGCAATCTGTGATTGAAAAGCCTAAGTTTGGGAGAAGGGCCAGGAAGAAGAAAAGAAAAGAAGTAGATACATATTTCCTGTCACCGGTTCCTTCGCGATATTATGAGGAAGTCTTGAGTATAGGATGTTCTGCAAAGGAAGTATGAAACCTTTTACCAAGGTCAGGTGCTATGTGATCCAGAAATGAAAGAAAATGGGAAGTTTCTGCAAGAGCTTTTATCAGGCAACATCAACAAAACGAGGAGAGGGACACTGAAAGCTGTTCTGGAGCAAGTTCTCCTTCTCATCCGGACTGAGTCAGAATTCCAAACGTCGAGCTTAGGACTATAACAAGCGCTAAGTGGGAGGTAACCCACTGTTTAGTAAGTTTTTATTTTGGTTTAACTAATACTACTATTTATTTTGAGTTTTATTTTATTACAGATTATTGAGTCCACCATCGATCGACATCATAGAGGCACCATCGGTCGACGTTGGATCGCGACCATCGATCAACCACACATGCCTACCATCGATCGACACCCTCATAAAGAGAGAGGTATCAAGTTTTATATTTAAGCTATTTACTTATGATTTAATTTTTCCTAACCAATCCAGAACAATTTACACTAGGGACAGTGTAATTTAAGTCTGGGGGATGTTCGCTAACGCTATTTTATTATTTTGAGTTTTATTTACTATCTATAAGTTTGTCGATGAGTTTTATCGAGTCAAAAAGAGGACTATGATTCAAAAATTTAATATTGACTAACCACACTTTAGCACCATTCTTAGACGGTTGTTTGAAGAGATTATTAGAGATACCAAAGTGAATCATCTTGCCACTATATCACACTTGTTTAGAAAGTTAGAAGGAACCAAAGCTGATTTCCAACACTAATCCTGACATTATCAGCTTGCTTTGGGGCTTGGTATACATCGGATCGGATTCCTTCTGCAAATTTGGAAGGTAAAAGTTTGTGTACTTCTGATTCCCCTCTCTCTCTCCCCTTCAGATTAAAAAAGGAGTCGAACAGGATTTGGTGGCTGCAACCATTAATGCTTGATTCATATTGATCCTAGAAAGAGATAATGTTCAAAAAGAAGTGAACAAGATCTGGTGGCAAAAACCATTAGGGTTTGATCATTGAAGCCTGTTCCAAATATCTTAGTCAATTAAAAAAATAAAATGATACCTCAAAGAAGGGAGACATTGAGTGAGAATAATTGAGAAGAGAGAGAGGAAAGAATCAGAGAGGCTACATGTGTGTTCAGATACTTGAAGAGGTAAGAGTCCATATATCCTTTGATCGATATTCCCCAAGGTAAAGCCTGCCACTTTTATTTTATGCAAAGAAATTAAATTAGTAGAGGGACGAGTCAGACTAGTATTTGCTCAGTTCTTGGTAGAATAGATTTGGTTGCTATACTAGGATAGGGTATATAAAGTTTCTCAGTGATTGACTTGATAAGATGTGGTTGCAACAAAGTGTGGTGATAGTCATACTTAGACATTATGTGAGTCTCCGCTTTTCAAAACCTTTTTCACAGGCTTGTTTACTTGAGGACAAGCAAAAGGTTAAGTCTAGGGGAGTTGATAGAACCTGATATTTACCACTATTGTGCCATGATATCAGCCCTATTTAGAGTCTATTATATGTGTTTGGAGTATGTTTTGGGTATTTTTCAGGTTAAGGTACGTTCTAGAGAACTTTGGTGATTCTGGAGCTTTAGAGATGCATAACTGCGCAGCATGCGTTAGATGTTTAGCTATGGATGGAGACCTTTCCACGGTTCGATTTGTGAGTTTTAGATAATCAGAAAGAGTTTTATGGTAAGACATGAAGAAGATGAGAGAAATAGAGAGAATTCGAAATCAGAGAGAGAGAGATAAGGAGAAATGTGTTTTCTTTGCTTCATTAGGTTTCTGGTTACATCCAATAAATAGACAAATACAATAGGCAAGTTGACACCAGAATAAAATAAAC